>CAJNOQ010006113.1:0-14116 GCA_905250885.1 Didymodactylos carnosus
ACAGAGAAAAGTTATGCTACACCTCGGAGTCTTGAGATAGAGATCTCTGAAAAATCCGGTTTTCTAGAAAACCTAGTGATCTTAAAGTTTCTCTCAGAAGCTTTTCAACCATATCATTGGATAGCTCTTTCAATTCTTCATAAAATGAGATGCTGGCCAAGTTTCTACGATCGTGGATCACCGAGTTACAGGCTTTTTAACATTATGAATATAAATGAAAACTGAATTTAAGTGAATCTATGTTTGGCACTTGCATTAAATTAACAGAACAGTTACATTTTATAGTTGTCAAATTGAAAGCTTATACAAAAAACGATGAATATGTTGAGTTATTACAACAGATTAATTTACGAGTGCAATTTCTTACAGAATCTCACACCGAATATTTAAAACATCAAGATGAATTCAAATCTATCTCCATTAAACAAACCCAAGCACTGAACCAGATTATGAATAGTTTTCTAAGGAATGGAAATGGTTAGTTATGATTTTCATTACTGTAAGCCATATATTAACTGTGATTTAGTAGAATTGTTTGATGGAACTGTCGGTGAGAAAAAAACTTTACTTGAAATTTTTTGTGGGTGGAATCATAGGTGTAGTGTGAGTGAGTTATGTGCGTGTTGGGTGAAAGAGCGACCTTCTTTTGTATCTGAAAATGTTTCTATACTTTTATGAAATTGTGAAGGTCTTTCAACTCATCTGTCAGATTTCAATTCTCTTCTTTCTTCTTACTGTCCTCAGGTGTTCATTTTAACAGGGGTGGGAAAGATGATACGTGCGCTCCAGCCTGTCGCTAACTATAAATGGTTTTCTTAGGAAGGTAATAACAGTTACGGAGGAGTGGCAATCTTAGTGCATAACAAAATCACACGTGCAGCTGAGGATAAGGCAATTAGTTTTCTTCTTCTTAAACTAGAGATTTTAAACGAGAAACTTTATATTGGTGGAGATTATTCACCACCTAAAACACTTCCACCTTTTGAACTGTTTGAGAAGCATAAAGATAAAGATATCTATCTATTTGGAGAGTATAATGCTAAACATAGCAATTGGAATTGTGAAAACCGTAATGTGAGTGGAAACAAACTAAACGAGTGGTTAGTTAAAAATGGATTTGAAGTAATCCACTCTTTTTGTGAAACATCTAAGAAATCAAAATCAGTAATTGATTTTTGTATTAGCAAAAACAAAGAAAATTGGAGCGTAGAAAGACTATCAGAAGGAAACTCGGATCATTTCTCTGTACTATTTTTTTCACCATTCTCAGCAAGAGAAAATGGAGTTTAAACTGTATTTCGCTATTAGAATACATTCGTTTACAACGTAGATTATAACTTCTTTTTTGATATTTTTTCTAAGTTTTTATCAGCTTTGAGTGATAGATGTAACGGTTATGAAAGTATTAAACTTTTTCGACCACCATGGCCACTATATTTAATGAATTTAATTCGAGAAGTGAATAAATCAAAACGTAAGTGGAGAAGAACACGTTTTTTAAGGGATTACTTGAATTTTAAACATCATCAAAAAATTTATATTGAAGAGAAAGTTAAGTTTGAGCAAAACAAACGTGAGCAAAAAATAAAACATATGAAGGAAGGCAATAACGTTTGGTCTCACGTAAAACAAGTATTTCGGCCTTATACTCCTTCTTTTACAGGATTGACAACAAATGGCGGAGAACTAAAAGATAATCAAGAAATAGCTGATCAACTAGCTAATTATTATGAAAAACATTTTTCAGAGCCAGTTTTTGATGTAAACAATGCATTTCATCTTGAGTGTATTGATTCATACGAAAAAATAAAAAATACACAAAACATTTCACTTGGAAAGATCAAACTAGAACAAGTTGTTTTACAGTGGAAAAAATGTTCACTAAAGAAATCTCTCGATAGTGTTGATACTTCTGCCTTTCTTCTCAAACAACTTCCTTTGGAATATTTAAACACAATAACTGTCTTGTTCAATAAGTGTGCTGAAGCAGGCGAATTCTTTGAATCAGCTAAAATAGTGAAAGGTACTTTTTTTCTCTAAAGACGGAGTATATCCAATTGAAAGTCGTCTCCGCTCAATTTCACTAATACCAAATTTAGGCAAAGTGTTTGAGCGTGTAATCGTAGCAAGAATTGAGAAATGGTGCACAGATCAAGGTATTCACATCGATGAACAATCTGGATTTACAGCAAGAAAAAGACTATAGACAAGAATTGTTTCTATGATAGATGATTTAAAGTTGACTGTTGCAGGCCTGCATTTTTGTAGATTTTAAAACAGCGTTTGATGCCATGTGGTGGCCGGCATTAATGAAAAAATTAGAAAACTTAGACATGTCAGTTGAACTACGTAAGTGGATATACAACTGGCTTCAGCGAAGAAAAATGAATGTTCATCATGGAGGGAAGAAGTCTAGACTTTTTGATATCTTAGTAGGTGCTCCTCAAGGAAGTGTATTAGCAGCTCTATTGTTTAGACTTCATATTCATTTTTTAACCTCTTATTTTTTACAAATAACGATTCATCTTTTTGCTGATGATCTTACTATGATAATCAAAGGTGCACTAGAAACAAGATTAAGTAAGAATATTGAATACCCTGAATATCAGGCGAAAAAAGTGCTAAAATCATTGGAGAAATTTGCAGATGATCATATTCTTGCAATGAATGTATTGAAAACAAAATGTATGTTAATACACAGTGCAGTGTCAGTGAAAAAGCCAGTTTTAAAATATAAAAACATTGAGATCGAATATGTAAAGTGGTTCAAGTGTTTAAGTGTGGAAATCGGTACAAAATTAGGAATGGGAGCACATATCGACAATAGATTGAAAAAAGTTAGATCATCTTACTGTGCTCTAAGAAAGATTTTTCGTACTTTACCGAGAAATGAAGTTAAAATACGTAGAAAACTTTTCTGCGCTTTCTCTCTCTCTCACTTTCTATGACTTTTAAGCACTTGGTTTTATTACACCGATAAACAGAGAGAAAAAATTGAGCATGAGTATATGACTGGTCTTAGACTAGTATACTCCCTTTGGGAATATAAAGACTTTACAACACTTGCACTTAGCAGAGAACTTTCTTTAAGAGATTACGTCTATCGTTATTGGTTAAGGTTTCAAAAGCATTTAGAAGAAAGTCCAGAAGGCGTAATTTATAGACAAACATATAATGCATTTTTGATTGTCACTACTCCTTCGCTTTACTATCGTAGTTGTGGGTTCCGAATAGACAGTAAATTTGTAAAGCGGCTAGCTGATAAGGCGGAACACACCTATCTACCTTTCTTATCCTTTACTAATGTACACCGGAAGCAATATGCACACTTTCGAAAATACTCCTCTCTTCTCGAAATATTCATTTTAAAGTACTTTCCTCTCTATTCTCCTTGAAAACAAAGGTATGTCAGAAAAAAAGAAAAGAAAAGATAATAAGAAGAAAAATATTGTGAATCTTTGCAGTACAGTATACTATCGAGTACATCTTTTTTTATGTTTGTCTCTCTTTGATCTTACTGACCTTATACGTGAAGGGCGAGAGTAGCGTTGTGTAATTTTTTAGCTGTACTTCAAATAAAAAGTTATATCTCTCTGCAGTGTACTGTCTTCTTCTATCTTTTTCTCGTTTTTTTCTCTTTCAAGGTGTCAACATCTATGTATTTTTATTTGTTAACCTCTTCGGGAACAATAAACATAAATGTTAAAAAAAAGGATAGTATTATTAATTTCTGTGAAGGTAAAAACACACTTTTGTTTATCATAACATCTGGTATGTATATTGGCATTCAGTGTCAAAATATATGAGTTTATAACTTTCATTTAATTTCTACTTTATATTAAAACAATAAGAAAAACGACAACCATAGGTTTCATGCTAATCGATTTTGATGATGATAAAACTGTCAGTCACACGACACATGAGTCTCGATTTTTTTTTGTTCTAACCGAAAGAATAACGTCAGATTCTGAAAATCATAAGTAGCAAAATTAAGACAAGCAAGATAAAAAGAGAATGATTTAGTCAATAGTCCAGTGGATATGAAAGAACCCCGTCCCAGAATAGAAAGCCAGTCTGGAACGAAAATTTTTGAAAAACGCCCTATAGCTAGGGGTAGAGCAGTTTTTCACCAAAAGAAAGTGCAATGTGCAAAATCATCATAGAAGGCCATGGCCTTCTATTCTGGGAGGGTGTTTATATTAAGCATGAAATTTAAATCAAACATTACTTAAAAGCATCCGTACAAAATGGAACTTAGTCAGATTTATACATAACAATTGCCAAACGGTAACCGTATTGTCATCGAAAAATTTTCAGTTCTTTTATGATTGACTCGTTTTGATCTGAGCGACAAATAACGTTGAACTCTAACAAACAAATTGCGGTTTCTACTACATCATTAATGAAGTCAATCTCAACATCATTGTAATACTTTTCCATGACATCAAATTCAAATCGAATGCTTCTTATGGATCGTAGTATGAAATTTGCTGCTGAGCAGACAGACAGTCAAACATACACATAGATAGTCAAATATTAGAATAAATGAATAATATAGGAGAGAAATTGTGTGACATATTGTTCTGTTTATGTTTATCTAATACGAAAACCGATACCTGATTTTGTATGTAATGTCTTGCTGCAGGAGTTCAGTATTAATATAATAAAATTTTGACTGCTCCATCACTCAGGTTACACATGTTATTATTAATAATACTAATTCAGGGCTTTCGTACATTCACTGTTTTATCATCATCGACTGTAAAATCGGACTATTCTACAGCCAGTACTATAGTGCGACAAGAATTTAAATTAGGTTTTCTCGGTCCCACTAACAAAGATAATCCAGCCAGTCAAACTGGCGGTCATCCCGCTCTGTTTGCATTTAAATTGGCCATTGAAGATATCAATAACCGCACCGATCTTTTCCCACACATCAAATTATTTCCCATATATTGCAACACAAACTCCAGTGTTGGCGAGAGTGTAATTGCTGCATTCAAACAAATTACCGAGCACAATGTAACTGGGATTGTTGGAGAATTTAATTCTTTGCAAACGCAGGTAAAGTAAATATGGCTTTTTTCTGCACGTCTGAATTGTAAGACAAAGTTTTGTGGTTCGTATCAATAGACCTAGCATTCCTTTTTGGAAAGGATGCGTGATAGTTTTGTACATAAGTGGATAGAGAAAATGCACTCTTCGAAATGGGAATCAAGCGAGATCTTGGCGTTTAGCAGTTCGGGCTCGGTGTTAAATCCTCTTCTAGCAGCGGAGTGAGCATATGGTAACTGTGGATAACCTTATCATCCATAGTATAAATCAATGGAAATTTTCGCATATCAGATCAAAAAATCCATGTACTGATCTTGCATACACTATAAACTTGAAAATAAGCTATAGAAAATAAAAAACGATTTTCAGTTTGTCCATATTCTAATTCAGCAGCGATGCTCTGCTTTCTTGAAAATCATGTTTTCAAAAATTTTACCTTTTCATAAAACGTATCTGAATTTTCCGGAAAATCAATTTAAATTTTTTCTCATCAGACAAATGTTCATGGATTTTTTCAAAAAATTTCCACTTTTCTACTATGATTACAGAGATGGGGGAAGGTACAAAGCTTGTCTCGAGATCTTTTTAGCTATGAAAAAGTATATGTACTGATGCATCACCGAATTATTTTACTACTTTTAGTTATAAAGTGAGGGTGCGAATGATAGTGTGATGTGCCTGAAATGGAAAAGTAAAGAGAGTAAAAGACTAAAGGGACTAAAAAAGTCATAGATATAAAAGTACGAAAGTATAATAAGAATGATAAGCTAAACTGAGAGCTGTAGCCTCATATGTAACGTAAAAACATCTGAGGACAAACTTTGTACCATCCCCCAGCCCTCTATGATTAACAGTCAGAGATAGATACACTAGTTTAAAAATAAGAACAGTACTTGATGTGAGACTTATATAATAAATATGCGTTGTTTATACATAATCGAAGAATCTTTTCGAAAATGCCTGTCGATTGCACAAATCTGTTTGACAACATAGAACACTCGGAATAGATTTCATTTGTTGACAAATTACTCGATATTTTCTACATTATTATCTACTACTTTTCCTTCGAATTATTTACTGGCTGTTGTTAAATATAGCCGGCTTTTTGTTTTCGTTCTTGGTGTTTCTCTGATGTGCATGCTTGATCGTCTTACATGGATTTAAATTTATAACTAACACATTGACATCGGTTGGAGCCACTTGTTTCAGTTTGACAATCGGTTTTCTGACCTATGTCCATTGTGTAATATTCATTCCCACTACCGGTGTAACATTTAAATGAGTCAATCGATAAGTTATTATTTAAACTCCACAAATGTATAGATTACATTCATATTCTCAATGAATATTTTGTATTTTTATCATCAATATTAGATTCATAAAAGTCTGATATTTTCTCACTATTTATTGCTATTCAAGTGTACTGATCGATGTTTTAACCGCTCGACTGTCTTAATATTGTTGATAACCACAGAATGAGTGAACAACGATCCACTGCTTGACTATCGATTGGCTGTGTCAATATCATCTGGTGATTGCTGTTTTATTACGCCGTATCGCTATACGATAGGATATAGAATTAGAATGAGTAGACTGTGTAATCAGACGCATTGAATGTGGTGCTTTATCACAAACTTGAAATTCATGAAGACTTGCCGATGTCCCACCTATTGTTGATATAAAAACAAAAAGAGATTAGAAGAAAGTTAGGTTTGATGGAATTGATGATTTCTTAGTACTATCTGAAGAGCAACGTTGAGATATAACTTTTGATGAACGAAAAAAGTCAGAAACTCAATTGAATGCGGTAAAAGCTACTGTCTATTTTGAAACACCAGTTTTGGTTGTTTGTTGAATAGCTTTTAAGCGAAAAGGGATACGGTTCCCTGCATTTTGAAGTAGGAACTTAAGAATGCGTAACTACGAAAAAGAATTTTGAAACTTTGTTTTCGGATGGTATATTTACAGCCCTTGATAGATGAAGACACAGATTTAGAAGTTGTAATAGCTTTTCTTAACTGTAAAACACAATTGAAATATAGGTTATTGCCCATGTCAGATCTCGTGCAGTATTTTCAATTAGGTGGGGAAATTTCCTCTCACTCTGTTTCATAACATCCGGAAATCGCCGTCGCCGCGGATTCAGTGTTAAAGTGTTAAAGTGTTAACACTTTAACACTTTAACATATACGAACTCGCGGCGAGTGAGGGTGAGGGTGGAGAAGTGAGAGTGAAGTGGGTGAAGAAGTGCTCTACCCTCATCCTCACTACTTCACCTTCAGTTATGCACGTTTATCCTTTTACACTTTAACACTTTAACATATAAGAATCCGCGGCGACTGCGATTTCCGGATGATGCCGCGGGCGCTGCAGCTAGCTGCACTAGTTTCGATACCTGTTGCAGCTAGCTGCATAAACGTACACACCATGGAGCGGACACTATAGCGGCCGATTAGATACCTGCTGCTAAGGATTTCATTCATTCGAAAATCCAGGAACTTATTAGAAACCTACTTTAGACGAAACGTTCATTTAGGCTATTTTCATAGAAAGCTGAAAAATTAGTAACTCGCTCATAATCGGTTAAAAGGGTTTCTAAACTGCAGAATATACTCAATTTTAGCTACTTTAAATCTACCATCTGAAGCAGACTTCTACCGGGTTTTGGAAATTTCCAATGAAAGCCTTTAGATAGATCGGTTCTAGCAAATTTGCTATATCTCAGAACTACGGTAGTCAGTAACCTGTGGATTGATGAGATTGCTGCATATCAATTGCTGACAACCAACAAAAAACAGAATTAATTGTTTTATAGGTAGATCACAAGCTTTGGGCATTTATCTTACGAAATGCCAAACAAAACACTAGACAAAATATTAAGCTAGTAAAAACTAAAATAGTAGGTTGGTTCTTTTTTTTCCAGGCCAAGAATAAAACTTGTTACGTTCATATCCATATCTATGCTTGATAATGGCGATTGAGCCATTAAAAGGTCGAAAACTCTGGATATTGATTATTTCTAGTAAAAATTTGGAATGAACACATTCAGGCATAATGTTCAACTCTTTTCATTCGTAATCAAATATTTGCCCATTCATACCCAAAACTAGAATGTTCCATGGACCGACTGACTGAACTTAACTCGATTTTCTCCTAGATCATGATGATGGCAACGATCCTGTGTATTTTGCTCCTCTTATTCGTTAACTCAAATTTTGTTTTCGAAAACTGTATAGCTCGCTTAGAATTTTTCAGTGACTGAACCGACCCCTTAAAGTTTGAACTGTATCATTCGATATAAAAGAGTCACAAAATTCAGTGTGCTGATGTTCGTAGGCCTTTTAGTTTAACGTAGATTAGGCACAAGGCGGTATGGTACTCTTGCACTTACGCATTATTCACGTCAGAATACTGCCTGACATTCTGTGTGAAATTGGACTAGGGTGTTACATATAATCGTCTACTGGTAAGTTTTGTCACACTGGCTTTTTTTTATAGGCCGTTCAGTATGTCGCTCGTCACTACAAAGTACCACAAATATCATACGGTGCTGCGTCAGTTATATTTACTTTTGATAAGAGTGAACAATATCCTTACTTTCTAAGAACAATTCCTGATCTAAATTCAGAGTTAGAGTCACTAGCCGGTTTTATTCAAGTTCAAGGTTGGAAAAATATAGCTCTTTTGTACACTAGTGACAGACCCACTTATCACAATGTGCTCAAATTTATCAATGCAACCCGAGAACGTGGTATTAACATTGCAGTTCGCCGAGCATTTATTAGTGAGGCGTCAAATGAAGATCTAAAAGATCATTTTTATAAAATTGGAAACTCATCTGTACGTATTATTGTTTTTATTGGTACGCTCAAAGATCAGCAACAGCTCATAGGAAGTTGCTTAGAATCTGCCCCACATCTTTCTGACAAGGGTTACCAATGGATCGGCGTCCACAACAGTATGTACCGAACTCTTTATTTAAATGACAGCGGAGATATAATACCAAAGTATAAAAGTTGGGTCCAAGGTTTTATAGGATTGCAAAACTCTGCCAATGTCAGCTCTCCCATATACATAAACTATTCCAATCGTTGGTTTTCGGCTGCAAACGACAGCGATACACCCAGCATTGTTCTGACAAACCGAAGATCAACAATTCCACCTATTGCGAATTTTGCCTATGATGCGTGCTTCATGTTTGCTCATGCTCTTAATAGAATGGTTAAAAGTAGGCAAGATCCAGCACTGCCTGAGAATCGCGAAACGTATTTGAAAGTGCTGAAAAATGTCACTTTTGACGGCGTGAGCGGACACATCTCGGTCAATGAAAGTGGTGATCGCCAAGTCTCAGTCCCATTTGACATTCTCAATTTTGTAAATGATTCATTAGTTCTGATCGGCTCAGTAACAGTTGACGGTAAAGTTAGCCTGAATGAAGACGTCAAAATTGTTTACACCGGTGGAGCAACGGAAAAACCACGAGACATGCCAGTAACCAAAATACCGAGATCAGCTCTCATTAGTATGATATTTGGTAGTGCCGTATGTACTCTCGTATGTATATTTATGATTAGTTTAACGTTTCATTTTCAAAAGGCTCCCGTAATCAAGGCATCAAGTTGGATTTTTCTAATTTTTATGCTCATCGGCGTGATGTGTCTAGCGTTGTCAATCATCCCGCATTCATTGAAAGCGTATTTTGACGAAACCTCTAACGTTACATGTGTATTAGATCTTTGGTTTATGAATATTGGTTACACACTAATTATCGGTACATTATTGGTAAGTTCATTCAGCTGGGAAGTATACACTGAAACAAATGTGACTTTTAGGAATCGAAGATACATCATTTAATTGTCTTTAGCATAGTCAGATTCATATGTCTTTTCGAAAGAAGCGAGATCGCCAAATAAGCTCGCAGATTTTGATGAAATATATCTTGTATGGTAGTAAAGTGTGCTGATCACAAAACCTGAAAACCTCAGCCGCCCAATCTGACTAGCTGAGGAGCTACAGATATTTTAGTGGAACACATGCTAAACATCGCACTTTATTATAAATCCTAACTTTGATAGAAATATTCTCTATGTCAGGAAACAGATGAAGATATAAGATAATTCTCTTATCCATAGGTTTGTAGAACGATCTCTAAAATTCTTTTATTTTCTGCACGCTTCGGACCAGTTGTTGGAGAAGAAATGGATCATTCACAAAAAATATCGATCATATCCATTTCACATGTAAACAATAAAACACTTGTAAAAATAGCACGTAGAGAACCAAATTCCAGGCATGGGTGAGTCCGAGGGGGCACCGAGTCCTCAAAAGTCCAAGTCGAGTCCGAGTCCTTCACATTAAGGACCGAGTCCAAGTCCATTTTGAGTCCGGGGCTCTTTTAAATTCTTTTTTTGATGAGGATGGTTTATTTCTCTTTTTTAATTTACTGAGCCCTGGATAGATATTTCATTTTTCGAAAATAAGGTTACTTCGCATCTCCGTCTCTCGAACAAAATTTTCAATTTCTTATGAAACAGAAGATGTTGTTATTTCACTTTTCATTTTTCTCTGTTCATTTGTGTTAAAAATTGAATAGGTCGGCCTCGAAATCCCAAGCGTCATAAAAAAATCTAGTATCGCCCAATTCAGCTAGATTACTAGATTTTTACTCGATTGCAACTACTGTGTAACGACAATGGAAATCGAGTAATCGGGCGATTACTAGATTTTTTCTAGTTGCAACTATCGATTTATCGCCCGATAATCGATCGATTTAAGTATTACTAGATGCACCTGCAGACGCATCTAGTTAAAAGTCCCTTTTCCAACTAGTAATCTAGATGGCAACTAGTCGTAGATCGCCCGATTACAGACGAAATGTATCTAGATTTATCGCATAGGTGATATTTGCTTGGGATACAAAAACTCAAGTTCGAGTCCTTCAGAAAATTCTCCAGTCCGAGTCCGAGTCCGTCAAAAAATCTTCCAGTCCGAACTCGGACTCGCCCATGCCAGCCAAATTTTCATTTTGTCAGTAACGGCGTGACCGTGAGTTCTATCTCCATATTAATTTCGTGTTCTGAAAGTATGTGTCACTAGTCGAAAAGATATTGTCAATGAAAAAAGTGACCTAAAACAAGATACCTTCATAAGTGAAACTTGGCCGTGTGTGCTTAGTTTAAGTCAGTGATAAATTCTAATACTATATTCAGAAGCAGCGAATAATACGACGTCATACGTATAATAAAAATCTAAATTATCGCAGATATCCCAACGAGAGAGTATCTTTAGAAATAGAAATTAGTCGAGTTTGATCAAGTTTTGTAGAGTATCGAATTCCGAACAAGACATACTATTTAGATTTCGCTTTCGGAAAGAGGAAAACTTTAATGTAGGCTAGACATATAGAGATCGAACGGAAAACGTTCTATTCGACTTATCAGCTGGGAGTTTTAACCAAGGTATTGAAACGACTGTGCTTTTTTTGAGTTTTGTTTCGCCAGTTAAGCAACATGAGCATAAACAAAAGTAGTAATAATCAGAAAAAAAGTACTTCTCAGTACATACATGACTGAAGTCACACTTTGTTTTAGTGCTGAGATGTGCATTAACCCGTCTCAGAATAGAAATCATGACCTTCTATCGGATTACGACATTTCGAAAAGTTTTTGTCAACAAAGCCGTGGTATTCCCTCGTACAAGGCGATTTTGAAAAAATTTCGGCCCAAACTGCCCTTCAGATATAAGATATAAGATGATGTACTGCTCTGGTGAGACGTTTACTTTCACATTATTTTCTTAAGAAGTGCTTGCAACAAAATTTCTCTGGTATTGATTGAAAGATACTGAGTATCAAAGAATCACTTGTACGTGTGACATTCAGTGTAATAGCAGTCTAAGTGTGTAATATTTCAGAGAAATAGTACATACTTAAAAACAGGCCTTAATCTCTAATGGGTACACCGTATTACCGAAAGTTATGTGTCTTAAAATGAAACTTAGACCGGACATGAGTTTGAATACATCAGAAAATCTAAATTCACACGCCGGATAGCTAAATATTAAATTAAAGATTTGTATTAAATTGCAGGCCTTCTTATAAAGACTCCACAGCAACAGCAGGATATCATACCTGAAATTGCACAACAGAATTCTGAAACTTATAACTACTATCCGTGCGGTTTGCCCTCGGACCATCACGTTGCACCCTTTTACTCTTTGAAAACCTCAAAAAGAGTCGAGGCATAGGTAATCGATCACGCTGAATATCGTGACGAAATATTCAATTTTCAAAACACTTACAAAAACCTAGTAAAAACCTACGTTAGGTGAAATAACCCATTTTTGCCCATATTTGAGTAAAATTAAAAAATCCATAACCCAGCCAAGATATTCATCGAAAAAGTCGTCTAATCTCTATGTAAATTTTTGAAGCCGCAACCTGATTTTCCAAAGATCCTCTGAAACACCAGACTTCCAAGCCTTTTCAAAACTGGTTTGTGCTTATGGAAAGTTGATCTTAAGTGTCTACTTTCGATTACTGAAAACCACAGATCGCTGTCTATCAGGATAACAGAGTCCACAAAATGGCGTCCTGCCTTGTATTTTGGAACGGATAGTACTCACCTTATGCCTCTCATCACTTTTCTTTTGTAGCTTAAAACTTATCGTTTATACAAAATATTCAATATGCGACAAAAGATTTATTTACCCGACAAACATCTACTTCTTCTTTTATTCGGCCTAATATCGCTCGTTACTTTGATAATGCTTGGATTGAATCTCGGCGATCCGTTTGTCATTTTGCATCAGCAAGATAACGGGAATGTATATCTATACTGTTCATCAAAGCATCAAAACACCCTCTATCTTTGTTTTACTTTAACGCTTCGATTTTGTCTCTTGGCGCTAACTTTGATTTGTACATTCAAAATCCGTGGAATACCCGACTCATTTGATGAGACTAGGCAATTGAGTTTCACCGTATACAACCTGGTATTCTTGTCAATTGTACTGCCAGTTCTTGATGCAGTATTGAATCGTGGTAAACCAGCGGCGACAATCGTTCACGGAGTGTGCATTTTGGTTATCTGCATTATCACCATCGCGATCATGTTTGTACCAAAATTGCTTCATGTGTTCCACGACTCAGGCAAGGGATCTATGGATACGGTAGCACAAAGAGGCACGACAGTTTTTGCATTTGCATTTGATCGAAGAAAATGTCTCAAAGTATTGACAGATGCATCAAGGATTCGTGGACGAGCACTAACACATTGACGGACAATGTAGGAATATACGAGTGATTCTGGTGATTTTTGTACCTAAGCTAATGGACCTGCATCATTCTCCATTAATACTAAATCAAACATGTAGAAGCTCATACTATTTTATTCCGGACACTTTACTCTGTATATACTGCTAAGATCTATTTTCTTTCTTATTTCCTTAGTATAGAGTAGGCAAAACACTTCGGTTGCCGATTCTTTTTGCTTTCTTTTCTTAGTCGTTCCTGCACGTTCTTTTTTCTTAATTAACATTTTTCTTCTGTTAGGGAAGACGGAACAAAACCGTTTTCGCTTTTTGTGCAGCATTTTATCTGCTCTGTCAATCTGTAGTCTTAGTTTTGCCTACTCTCTTTTAGTTTCTGTGAAAACTTCGATGGAATTTGTGGTCTTCGGATAATTCAAAAATCGTGTCCCACCCTCTTTTAAGCCTACTGCNTCAAAGTTGGCACTATAGATTGTTGAAAACCGCACGTTAGTAGCTTTTTTCATTTTTGAGCAATTGACATTTTATTGACACCCAGTAGCTTGTGACATACAATTTGACCCACCCCGTCTGACTCTCTCCTGACCGAACTACACGGAATTAAGAACCTGTTTTTTCGCTATATATGTCAAATGGGTAGTACAAGTTATGCTGTAAATACCAAGGCTTCAACTTATTTCTAACGGAAGAAATTTGAAAAATACATCAAAATGTCCCATCCCAAACATATCTCTAGAAATTATAATGGCTATAAGCGGTGTCTCCGCACTCGCCTATATATCTATATGTATAC
>CAJNOQ010006114.1:0-14115 GCA_905250885.1 Didymodactylos carnosus
GCAACTCGGTCCATATTCCGCATCTACAGCAGAACAAAAGAGAGAACATAATAAAAGATGAATAAGTGTAGAATTATTAGACAAATTAAATCAGCGTCCCTTTTACACAAGCGCTCCGATTCCTTCCCGTTCCCTCAGTCGTTTATTTCTTCTATTCTTCAAATAAATTCAAAATATTAACATCGTATAACCGTTTTAACTCATTCCAAATCGGCGTAGCTTGTTGAACGGGTTCTTCCTGACATTGAAATTCTAAGCGTTGTCAAGGATTTAATTGATGCTAATAAACGTCTTGGAATTGAATCAAAGGTAGACATTTATTGAAAAGTCCTGGTGTAAGATGATTCGTTATACAATTAAACCGTCTAAAGCTGTTGTCAGTGTTTCACTTCATCAAAACAGTTTAAATGCGAATGACAGTCGTTTTCCAAATATTGATCATTATAATGATGATTCCGCGACCTCTGTTACAAAATCATCACAACGTTATCAATCGAATCAACGTAAGACAACGATTAAAAATAATGATAATAATAATGACAGAAATCCAAAGATCAAAAACAAAAAAGTTCGTTTTCATCAGAACACAACACAATCTGCGTCGAATTCTACTAAAGTTATGACTTCTAATGCAGTCGCCAATGTTTCATCTACGCCATCATCAAGTACATAAAGTAAAAACATGACTGGTAAATAGACGACAAAAGGCAAATCGAATAACTCGATCACTACAAAGGACCAAGAATATTCGGACAATTATTACTGGAATCAAAAACCATATTTCGACAGTTATTATTGGAATCAGCCATATAATAACTGGAATGTTTACGGAAATTACGATAATTACAATAATAATTGGCAACAGCAAAGACGTCGTTATCCATATTATCAACAACAACGTCGACGTAACAACAACTATTATTATAATAACCAAAATTATTATGATCGTCAAAATAACTGGAATAATGAGGATTATTATTATTCAAATTCAAAAAACTATTTTCCTCACTATCAAGAACCTGTCCGCTTCCAATCTCAACAACATCAACAGCAACAACAACCACAACAACAACAGAATCTGGGAACCGGACAGTATTATCAACAACAAAGTCCATCTTTAACGACAAACGCACAAATATTTTATCCACAGGATCAGCAACAACTGTTTTATCACAACAACAACAACCACTTCAGACAGTATTGCCGTACACAACCAACAACATGTTGGCAGCTGCAACCTACAACCCTTATCAATAATAAATACTAACAATTCTCTGTCATTAGAATATCCACCATTTCATTCAATTACGCCATCGTACTGTGACACCTCTATTCTAAACAAATCTTTATGCTTCGATTCTGAACTGCAATACTGGAACCTAAGCACCTAACTGGTATCATTTACACGATTGGAAATGTGCAGCTGAACAAATCTGAAATTTCATTATTAAAGAAAGGTTTAAAATTCATTCCGAATAAACCGTTTCATTTAACAAATGTATTTCGACACTGTATTACGAAATTGCTCTCATCTTCATCGTCGTTTACTGGTATTACTACGGATGCATTTCTTCTCTCTGCCTATTCAAATCGTTCTGAATTTATTATGAATTTACCGACTGATGAACAAATGGCTCTTCGTTCATTACAATATTATGATGACATTATCACACGTCCTGCAGATAAAAATGTAGGTATAGTTGTAATGCAATCGTCCGTTTATGAATCAAAAGTCCTACAACAACTTAATGATAGAGAATATTATGAATCACTGTCTTATAATCCAACTAATCAGACTAAACAACGTATTATTTTTGAAGTTAATCAACTGTTCAAAAAGAAACTGATCAACTTTTCTACGTTGAAATTTATTGAACCGAAAAACTTATCTTGTGGTACATTTTATATTTTACCGAAAATTCATAAAAAACATTGTCCTGAACGACCAATTATATCCGGGATAGATCATCTTACATCAAATATATCTGATTACTTGGAAAGACTCTTAATACCGTATGTATCACTATTACAAGAATATGCTATGAACGATTATCCAGTACAGAATTATATTGTATTAAAAGATACGAATCATTTACTGAAAGAAATCGAACTTGTCGATAAAAAGATTTTAAATCGTAATCTGAATGTTCAACATCTTTATATGGTTACAGGTGATATCACGTCTCTGTATACAAATATTCCTCAAGACGATGGTATTCAGGCACTATCAAACTTTATTACAAATTTCGGTTTCTTACTTGATTTTCCTTTATCTACATCGGCATCGTCATTACTATTAGATCCGATATTGAAAAATAATTTCTCATGAAAACATTCTGTTACAGTATTTATTAGAACATATTTTCTTTTAAAATGAAACTTATCTATTCAGACATTCATGAAAATAACATTATTATTATTATTATTAACTTTCTCATAAGAACGTTTTTATCATAGTACTCTATTCTTATTTTCATCATCGTTATTTTACCTCTTCACAAGTTTGAATTTTTAAATCTCATTTTTTCAAAAACGTCGATTATTAAAGTAATAATCATGGGCTCTTTGATTGTCACATTAATCGGTCTGTTGGTTCTTACATTTGTTTCGTCCAGTTTTTTGTTTCATATGGAACCTACACAAACATCGATAATCGAGCAAAACTGAACAGTATTCAACAGTGTAATTGTATTAATACGGCAGTGGGTCTGCAATGCACATAAGGTGCATACTTGGAAAGATATTATTTTAATACTGAATGGTCTAGCATTGGGTATACTATTTATAATTACTTTGTTTTATCTGTATTATAAGGTTCAGATTAATTTCAACGGCAAACAGATTAAACCATCAGAAACAACGAAAGATGCCTTTCAACTTAAAAAAGTATCAAAAGATAATATTCATGACGATAATGAATTGTTCATTATGATTAAAAAATATTAACGTGCATTCATAACAGAATGAACAAATTTATCATATTATTCATACATAAGAATAACATTCTCTTTACCAAACAGCATGGAAATAACTCTGTAAAAAAAAAATGTTTAATCATTCATTTTTTTCTGTTCTTACCATCGTCTCGTGTGTTTTTCGTATAACTAAAGCTGTATAAACATACACTGTATATTTTTGCTTTTTCCCCCTGTTTTTTTCACTGAACTAGTTTAAGAATATTTTTTCATTTTAGATGAATCTTTTTGAAAAAGGCATAAAGCCGAAACGCGTTAATAAAGTCATCGAAAATTAAAATTATTTCTTTTTGTTTCATCAATCATTCTCGAGACAACGATATCAATTTTGAGAGTTAAATTTCTCATTTTCTTATTATTAAAGTTTGATTCTACCACTACAGCTCGTTATACCAATAAATTTCTAAATTCTCCAACCACGAATACAAATACTACAACTACGACAACAACAAGTAATACATTAAAGAATGATACTAAAGAAACTCTTAGACTGTTTTCCACATATATTCATCGAAAGATTTGTGAAAGGGATTTAACTCCCGAAAAAGTATTATTCTGATGTAATCGTTATAAAGATCATGTTCAAATTTTATGTAAAATTACTGGTCGTACTGAAGTGATATCGAATGGTTTAACGACACTTATCTCCGATATTGAGAAATTATATTCTGAAAAGGAATATGACTATCTGTTATTGTTTACAGAGACGTCAGCGTCCTTTTTACACAAGCGCTCCGGTTCCTTCCCGTTCCCTCAGTCGTTTATTTCTTCTATTCTTCAAATAAATTCAAAATACAAACTATTAACATCGTGTAACCATTTTAACTCATTCCAAATCTGCGTAGCTTGTTGAACGATCAGTTCTTCCTGACGTTTAAATTCTAAGCGTTGCAATTTAAGCTGACATTTCTCTAGTAATGCTGCTTTCTACAGCAATCGGCAATTCATTCTGACTTTGTAAATCCTGATAATATTGTGGATATTTTTCTTTCATCCAGTCTCCAAGTTCTCGTGCGAACACAGGACGACGCCTTGAAAACCGAAGTTTAATTAAAGAATCCAAACGACAAAACACTCGACCGAAAAATGAATTCAGTTGGCACGGATGTTGTGCAACGATATCCTAGATACGAGGATCGAGACGACGAAAGCAAGGCCGCAGCAAACAGTTGTCTTTTTCATGTCAATCTAATCGATCCACCCAATATCCAGGTGATTGCTGTGAAAATACACAAAATATCATAGAGTGACCACTGGTTATGAAGGACTGACGGCATGCTAAATTAAAGCAATGACTAAACGTTGGTTGATTCCGAAAAATGACTGATAACGATCGTAGACAAAGAGACGTTTTAAGGTGATCAACTGCAATTCATTTGGAAGGTCTTCGAGTTTTGAAACCATGACTGACTAGATCTAAAACAGAAAAGGTAAAGAACAGAATTTTTATTTTTTTAAGTTTTTCCTCTCCTTTCTTAACTACAAAGACGTTCCTTTCCTGCATGTAATATATTTTTTTTGAATGAAACAAAACAAGAAAGATCTGACTGTTTCTCACAGTTGACTTAAAATGAATATCACTGTTCGATACGATGCACGAAAAAAAATCACAAATTAAGTAAATCACTGTTACATAATTTGACGATAAATCTGAAAAATAACACAGAAAAATATCTGACTATAAAAGCAATTTAAGCGTTTATTCGTGAACCACATCCAAATAACTTTTCATTCTAATCCATATCAGCGGTGATGGTGGCGGTAATTTGTGTTCAGCAAAGATCATATTCCATATCTCTTGTTTGTATGCTTCAACTGGATAAGTTCCTTTTACAAAATAAAGTTTAAATATTAAGTTTAAAGTATAAATTTGAGTCGATACGTTCAAACCACTTTTTTCTTATTCAGCGTTGAAAGCTGAATTAAAAAATGATATTAAATTCATTTCGCAGTTAAACGCTTGCAAGCGTTTAACTGCGAAATGAATTTAATATCATTGATCCATCCGAACGTCTGGGTGGACATGTCCACCCAGACGTTCGGATGGATCATTGCAAAAAGAATGGTGAGTCATTTTGTAAATCTATCTAGTTTTTTATGCCAAGGGATGGAAGCATCGTATTAATGATATTGTATCCGCCGTGGATCCCGCTCGTTGTCGTGAGCACAGCTATGACGCATTTAACAGCATTTACTCCTGTCTAACGCATCCAAACGCCTTTCAAGTGTAGTGGAACGCGTTCAAACGTATTTTTGGTGCAAAAAAAACGCGTTTCGCAGTGCGTTAGATCAAACAAAATGCCTGTCTGGGGTACTTGAGAAAAAGAATTGAAGAGTATATAGAAACTATATGTTTTGTCCCTGGTGAATGTACTTTTGTACAAGTACTTAGATAAGTGCTTGGGTAAGGAATATCCAGAGTGCTTAGAGCTTTTTTTAAGTGAAAAAGGTACTTATCATGTAATTTCACAAATGCAAGTACTGATCAAGTACGTCATCAAGTATTTAAGAGATAACTTGGTAAGTACTTGAAAGAATTTCGAATATTTGCATAAATTTCTCAAGTACTTGGTACGTATTAAATCTAAAACAATTGAAACATCTTTTCAATCTAGAGATGGCACTTTCTCGTTTCTTTCCCAAAAAGAAAGAAAAAGAACGTAAATATAACTTTCTTTTGTTTTCTTTATGAATAAAGCACTTTAGATTATAATGTTGCATTGTATACGTGTACATTATAGTATCAGCAGTGGTATAATTCAGCGTTCAGAATAAATTGTTAAACACAATTTATATACGGTCCAAGTCAGTTCTTAGAGTTTTTTTGGTAAATTCACTACTTCTCATCTATTTTATATTGAGAAGTTTAATATCGATTATCGACAATCTGATTTTGAATCTGCCCCATGGAATTTTGGAGCAAAAAGTACTTTTCAAACACCTTGAACCAAATTTCGCCCTAAGAAAGCATTTTCAGGAAACAGCATGAGTATAAAAGTTGTTCCGAATCAGATTCTCTAAATACGAACGAAGGAGTTTTCAAAATTTGTTAAAACAGTTTTTTAAATTGAAAACTGCAACTTTTAAAAGTGTAAAGTTTCATAAAATTTAATTTAAGAATGTAGTTTAACGAACTTCCAGAAATCCTTCATTCATATTCCGGAGAATCTGATTCTGAACAACGTTGATATCTATACTTTTTCTTGAAAATGCTTTCTTCGAGCGAAATTTGTTTCAAGGTATTTTAAAAATACTTTTTGCTTTAAAATTTCATGGGGCGGGTCTAAGTGGAATAACTCAGTCCAAACTTGACTGAATCTTTTTATAGATACATCTTGATGTCTTCCATCAAAAATTTAAAATAAAATTTTCTCGAAAACTACAAGTCCGGTGACCGAAAAAATTTTAACATTTCAGACTATCCTCTACAATAGTTCTTAGTCATAATATAGTTCATCTTGAGACTTGAAATGATACCTTGTTTTCTCTTTCTGCCTTCATCTTAGTTTTCTGTCTTTTTAATCGTTTTCCGGATATATGCGCATGTAGAGATAAGTGTAGAAGGTGTGTCTCATGATGTATGGTCTGAACCTCTTTCATACACACAAAATTCGAGCTTCAACGGTCCGTCATCTGAAGCATCTGTTCAAGGTATTCTTATCAAAGTAGTTGCTACTCAACTTTACTCAGACACAGATTTGTTGTCTATGGTCAAAACTATCTTCTTAATTGAAATTGTTCTCATTTCAATTTAAAAAACGTGCGCAGAGAGCTATATTTCCCTCAATATCTCCTCAAAATCAACCAGAATTACTCAGTTTATGCATCTCGGCACTCTGATTAATGAGTTTTTCTTGCTCTTTGATCTATATTTCTTCGTTCGAACGTAAGAGACGAATAGAGCAAATTCTATATCTTTTTCGAAATCTGCATTTATTTATCGCCGAAAGAAGCAGTACTCAATACACGTTTATTCTATATTCTGCTTAAGAAAGAAATATGGATCAAACAGAAAGTAAAACAAATCAATCACAGTATTGCAGTGTGTATGAACTGTTCGAATACTCGAATACTCAATGATTATTCAACAATCATCAACTTTCCAAATATAAATTTAATATAATATAAGTACCCGTATGCTGAGATACTGGCGCACTTTGAACTGAAAGCACAAAATATCCTGTTAAACCTCAATTGGCGTAAAGTACAACTCGCATTCCATTTCTCCACAGAAAAGAGTAAGTTTTGAAATTTTCATTTAGGCAAACATTCCTTCTTGTTTAACTATTGAGTTAATGGAAGTTATTAAAGATGATCTAAGGATGGAGTATCCGAATTTAAATGCACATATATTAAATAAAATAGTGAATCAATTTCACGTTTTATTTTGTGAACATGATAAAAAGGGTTGTTCTTTCGAGAACGTACCACGTTTACACCGACCTTGTTCGAATTGTTTGAGAGTAACAGGACTAGTACAACTCGAACTTCTGATGACGAATATAACGTTTAAAAAATTTTAAAACAATGGCATGATAGCCTTCTAGACCTGTGGAAACCCCATTTCCCAGCAGAACAGCCCTTTGGTGTGCATTTTCACCATTTTCTAGTGAAATACTTTCATGAGCTGGTACCGTCATATTAGATTCTATACGTGCAGAGCTACAAAATCACTAGCAGATAAAATGCTAAACACGTTCTCAGGAAAATTTTTAAAAAATTCCATTTTTCCGAAAAGTAGCCCTTTTTTGTAAACCATTTTTTCCTCATAAAATCATATCAGCACAAGACAACAAGATATGCATTCGACGTGTCTTTTCAAGCTCTATCCGATGAAGTGGTTCGAATTGAGATTAGAAAACTAGACTTTCACTTTAACAACTAATGTGGCCGACTATATACAAATCGTACGTTAGTAGTAGACCTACCAACACATTGTCTTTTATCTTTTAACCTCTACGCATATGACAGTATGAACATGTGTAGCTTTCTGATACCCTTTCTATCATCATATGTATGTAAACATAGCGTGTGGTTCCCTTTCACATCCCTATCGGTTTCATGTTTCTTGCACTACGAAAATAATGACCTCTCGCGTTTGCTACTGCTGTTGCTGTACTTCGAAACTAAATCCCAGGTGATCTGAACATCGTTCCATGTACATCATCGCTATTTTTACATAGCATTCGGCTATGTAAACTATAGCGAAAAATAGTAACATTACTGTTCAATTACAATCATCAGTGTCATATGGCCAATGCTCAACCTTTAGAATAAATGTTCTTTGATTGAATAAAAAAATTCGTATAAGTAGAGTTTTCGTCGAATATGTGAGAGGCTGTTTTTGTCAGTATGATTTTTCATGTTTCAACTTTAAAGTACTTACAGATGTTTTTGTTCTCATTATCAGTATCGGATTTGTTATATCGCTTATCATTTTCTTATTCTATGCCATAATTAAACATGTTTTCTCCCTACATACTCTTGTTTTGCTCACTCTTACATGTTCAAGGTTTATCGATTCAAAATGAGAATATTTTGCTTGACGATAATATTCAGTTGTTCGAAGGCGATATCGCTGTTCGTCGTGATCAATTGGGAAGAAATGCGTATTTGAACGCACCAAAGTGGCCGAATGGAATATTACCCTATGAAATTGACGTGAATGGAGGCTATACACAAGATCAACGAAATCTTATTTTACAATCGATGAAACGAATTGAGGATCAAACAAATAATTGCATTCGATTTGTACAAAAAACATCTGCTGATCGGACATGGATAAAAATTGTCAACGGACAAGGGTAAAATTACTTGACATTATTTTAGCTCGTATTTTTTGATTATTTTTATGTTGTATTCATTGTGTCTAATGTCTGTTTAGTTGTTGGTCTTATTTTGGTAAACCGTTTTCAAATGGTTTTCAAGAACTCCGACTAGAAAGACCAGGTTGTTTATACCAAAATACGATAATACATGAACTATTGCATGCCGTCGGTTTTGCTCATGAACAAAGTCGTCCTGATCGAGATGGACACGTGAATATTCATTGGGAAAACATTCAAGCGGGTTTGTAATTTTTTGCTCCTATCCTTCAATCCTTTTCATTCAATTTCTCTTTCTGTTCAGGTCAAGATTATAATTTTCAGTCGTACAGTCAAGGCGAAGTTCAACTACATTCACCGTATGATATTCGTTCAATAATGCACTACGACTGGCAGACATTCTCGAAAAATGGTCAAGCTACATTATCGCCAAAAGATCCAAATGTTCCCAAAGAAGTAATGGGTAGTGCCAGAGAACTGACCTACTGGGATGTACAAAAAGTGAAAAATTATTACCAGTGTGGTTAACAGTTATTATAGACCATATCATTATCCAGTGGACCCATAGCAAATGCAATATCAACCTTTTTTTTGAATACTCAGAAATAAACCTCTATATTTTTCATCAAAACAATTCAATGTAGATAGAAGATAATAGAATGAAACATATGATTGTACTGTCTATATCAAAATAAAATGCAGTGTTTTTTGAATAATTTTTGATGAGAATGAGGTGCATACCTGTGGTTTTCGCGATTGTGTAGAGAAGATCTGACGGGCGATACCTATGGTAAAATAATGTTATTGGGACAACCTGCACGTGATATACATGGTAAGTCTTTGAAAAAATAGGTTGTTTCGCTTTGTCTTCTTTTAGAGACTTCTGTGTTTAAAACACTCAGTATATAGCCTAGGATCTCGTGTATCGATCTGAGCAAGTTTGACCTTTCTGGCGTTTCTGAATCCCGAATAACAGACATTTTCCTGCGACATACATATCCCAGTTGGGTTAGCTCTAGTAACCTTAAAAATAACTCCAAATATATATGTTCTCGACTATGAGTCTCATGGCAACATTTGTTTTTGGAGAAAATCCAAGAACCTAGTAAAAATCAATGCTAGGTGACATCATCCATAAGTGCCTGGTTTCAGCCGAAATTAATAACATAACTCATTCAAAACCGATCCAAACTACTGAAAACTGTCAACGTAGATTCTATTTTGCCTGTTGTATATCCCAGATTTCAACGAAAGTTCGAAAAAGCAACAGCAAGCACTTAGTTTTTAAAAGGTATTCTCGAAAGCTCTAAAATTAAGTGAATATTTTTTTGTACTCTTAACTACAATGCCAGATTTAGCACACAAAACAGAGTATACTCTCTGATGTTTTGTAGTGGTTTGGTTCGATTTTGACTGAATCGTGAGTTATGAAGTTGTTAATTTTGACTGAAAGCATATACAGCTATCTACAACACCCAAGGCTTTATACCCAGTGTTTCAAACATAAAGGTCTCTAAGAGAAGTCAAAGACCAGCGATCTCTTCTCTAACAGACTTGCCAGGTATACCACATGATGAAAGAAAATAGGATGTTTCTGCGGTGTCTGTACCATGTTTACGTCGATTTTGTTCGCATAAACTTAAACCCTCTTTAAATGAACGATCTGTGAGTAGCGAGCATTAGCATAAATCGAGTTAAAAAAGTTTAGAAATAGTGGCATCATAGAACGCCAAATCTCGACATTTGCTATTTTTTGTGTTCTGGGGATTCAGTAACACTAAACTTTTGCCTATATAAACCACTAGCGAACATTGATTTTTTTCCGGAATAGACAGTCAAAAGTTAGGACTTTCTCGTGGTATCGTCGAAAAATATCATGTTTTTTTCTATGATATAGTATAGGGATGCACCGATTAATAATCGATGTTGGGGCATTCAAGAAAATGGTTCCGACTTGGTTACAGTAAATCCCTCAGAACTGCGGAATATCTGATTTTGTAGAGAAAGGTTGACTCTACAAAGGTAAAGTATTAAAAAGGGTTCAATGTTATATACAGAAAAAATATGATTAATCAAAAACGCACAAAAGTCGCAAAAAATAATCGATCTTCGATTATCTTTTTGCGATTCTGCACATTTTTAAAGATTTCAATTTCTGTCACAAATAACATTAAAACTTATTTAACACTTTAGCTTTGTATAGCCAACCTTTCTCTACAAAATCAGATATTCCGCAGTTCTGAGGGATTTACTATAACCAAGTTGGAACGGTTTTCCTGAACCCCCAACATCAATTATTAATCGATGCATCCCTAATATTGTACTTTGCTGTCGCTAAATTTCTTAAAGTCAATCTTTAAAATTGAAACTACTGAGACGCTGCAACGCGGAGAAAAGGTGCTCAGATTGTACGCTACTTTCTCTTTTCTTTTGACTCAAAGGATAGTGTTCAGAAAATCTTCAACTCATACAACACAGACACTTTCATTTGCGGAATGGACGTGTCAAAAATCGAAAAAAATAAATATTTTTAGGCATATCTGAGTCAAACTGCGTCAGAAAACAATGAAAACGTTTTCCTGGTTACACCTCGATAAGCCCGAGCGATAGGCGGGAGAATTAGTGTTCCATCTAAAAAACAAAAATTCTATAGAAATTTTAAAAAATAGGCAAAAAATCACTAAGTAGTGTCAACATTTTTTTCTCATTTGAACTTCTGAAAATGAAAAATTTTCATTCCTAGGTTTCAAAATGTACGCTACAAACTGAGCGAAAAATCTGGAAAAGAGGATCTTCCCGTAAATGAACGACGCTTGAGTAGGATTAGCATAAATCGAGTTTAAAAAGTTTGAAAATAACATCATAGAACGCCAAATCTCTACACTTGCGATTTTTTGTCTTTTGGAGATCCGGTAACACTAAACTTTTGCCTATATAAACCAGTAGGGAACATTGAATGTTTTATGGAATATATAGTAAAACGTTAGAGCTTTCTCGTGGTATCATCGAAAAAACTTCAAAGTGATTTGGAAATTTTGAGGAGGATTTCAAAAAATCTGACGTAGGCCTTTTTTGCGATATATAGATCTTCAGCAAAGCAAAATGGAAAATCACTTTCAAATAATGCATTCGACTGGTCTTTCCAACATCTACCGAATGATAAAACAAAAATTGTCATAGCTTTTAAACTGAAATCGGAAATTTCGAGATACTTGTGAGGATTTTTGAGTTTTTGTCTGTTATACACTTTTTTTTTCATAACCTCGAACTCCCAAGGTCGCTTTCATATATTTTCTATACCTATTCGACATGGGCATTCAGATCCCAAAAGATGTGATTTACGCCAACTCAATGCCTTGTAACTATAGACCCTATCAAATTTGATTTTTCAAGTTTCAAGTTGATGAGTTTTTCAGCTTTTTTAAATTATATGATACGACTTTAGGATTACACTACCAGGATAAACTTGCACTGAAATCGATACTCATGTTGAAAGTACTCGGCTACTCACTGTGAACTCTACAAAATTTGAGTTTTCTAGTTTTAATAAACTTCAACATTAATGCACGGTGGGGCACAACGTGGACATTAGGGGAAAAAACGAAAGTGCACTTTATCAAGATTTAAATAGCTGGTCATATACATCAGCAAACGTTCTATCTTTTTGCTATTGAAAGTTTTTTTTCTAAGTGCGAACCTTAGTTGGAAAATCGCTAGGAAATATCGGACGGAAAATAATGGTGCTATAGAAAACTGGAATATATGCAAGACCAGAGTAACCTTTTACAAAAACAAAAACATATGTAGAATCTGTGGCAAATTCTCTATTGGTTGCTAAAAAAAATTTCTTTTAAAAGTCTTTCGTGACGTAAGAGAAGCTATTCTTTGTTAACTAAGCCGTTTTTTTAGCGGTGCCTCCAGTATAGTGAGGGCGCCCACTATTGCCCAGTTCCAAATTCAATGAACTTTTTACCCATTACCCTTCAACATATAGCACATCTTCCTAGGGGCGCGCAAAGATGGGCAAATTTTCATGAGCTATGCTGCAGAGTTTCTAAAAACCTCAGTGATTTACAGGTTTTTCGTTTTTTTTCGATTGCAAAGTACTTTTTCTGAAAAACGATAACATATTTGGATACAGCATGAAAAACTACATCGAACGGTGTGTCTTTTAAGAACTTTGGATTAATATGGTTTTTCGTGAAAATTCCACAGTATTGTTATAACCGTGATTGTTTTTAGTCTATTCCGTTTTGAATTTTAGTTTGAATTTTAGCCTAGGAAATTTTCTAGAAATCCGGCTGTGAATTCTGCTGAAGATTAGTGATTTGGCTAATACTGCACAAAACCGAAGAGCCAAGGGATGATGTGGACTCTAGCAGAGTAGTGACACTCTTTTATCAGGTCTCATCAAAATCAGCATGTTGAATAACCTATAAAAGACGCTATGTTGTATTTTTCCAGGAAAATAGTTTTCTAGAAACCCGATCTCTAGAAGTCCGCTAGAACCTTGCCAAAACATTTTCTACGATTATAGTTTAGATCAGGATATCCGAAAACCGATGAATAATAATTTTCTTCAGAAACTGATCATCTCTCAGTACATTTGGGTCTCTAGAAACCTAGGGATCTCAAAAAAAAACATTTGAAGGGTTTAAGTTCTGAAAAACGTTTCATTGGAAAGAGCACACACGAAAACCTATAAAAAGAGTGTTTTCAGTTTGTTAAAGTTATTTAAAACTCAATGTCCACGTGCCTATTGAAAATTTCTGACTGTATAATGTAATTAAAAGCACAGTAGTATAAAATGTTTTGCGACATTCCGATTAATGTCAAATAAAGGTTACTGTACTCAATGTACGTAGTAGAAATATTTAAGTACTGAAATGAAGTAATAGCTCGATAAATATCTGAAAAAAACATTTTTTTATAAAAAAAAAACTCAAATATTGTCAGAAAATATTCAAAATTTTATTTATAACAGTCAGATCTCTCAGGCAAACACGACAGGTTGGTGATGACGCGAGCAACTAATCTGGCAGTTTTAGTTAAAAAAAAAATGTTTCCTTAAAAAACGATGAAAATATTCGTAAAAAATTCGTTCTGCTGAAAAATGCACCTTACCCATCGCTGTGAGAGACAACTGTTTTAAAAAGTTTTCAGTCAAATTCAGTTTGTACAAGTTCTAAAGATTTCAAATAATTGGCATAAGGTCGATGTAATTGTGGTAAGGCGCCGCTAATTCAAAAGAATTGCAAGTTCTTATTTTTCACTTAAAACTATATCATTCGATGCAAAATTTCACGGTGATTACG
>CAJNOQ010006115.1:0-14114 GCA_905250885.1 Didymodactylos carnosus
AGATCTAAGTATATTGCGATCGTGCAGATTTTGAATGAAATAGCTTCGTCTGTGGACGAGTTTCGACGCTGCCGGATTTTTTCTATCAGTCGTAATTTTGATTTTTTCTCATTTGGTCACGAAGATCAATGTACGCCGAAATATAAATTCTATCAATGTACGCTCATCGACAAATTTAATCCAGCTATCAAGTCCAATTCGATTGAATGCAAATGTTTTATCAACCGATTCATTACATTCTCCTATTAATTGAAGTATTTCAGTGCCGCCTGATATAAATTCAAAATTGTGATCAACACCGAAAACATCAAATAATAATGGAGACATACGTCCTCCATCGATTTCTATTACTGGTACGAGTATCACTCGCGATCTTGAACGAGGTGAGTCTACATTAGATGGTAAAGTGTTTAAAGTTCAAGTTCGTACTAAACCATCATGCACAAATGAACAGATGACAGAACTTGTAAAATGGAAGCATTTTGATAAATCGCAAGGTTTTATCATGAGTATTGGCACTGTCAACATGAAATATGATACTCCGGATGTGACTATTGAGAAAACAGCAAACTTAATTCGAGAATTTAAACTCGCTTATCCGAATACAAAATTAGCATTAACAACATTGCCACATATACGTGTTAGCGGTCTAAAGCCAACAATTGATCAATTTAAAGCTGATACGGATGAATTTAACGCACGGCTTGCGTCGCTGGCTGATGATTATACTGATGTGATTAAAGTCCGTTATACTGATAAAATGCTTTTACGTGATGGTATTCATTTAAATTCATCTGGGACAAAGAAATTGACTAGCTCGATGAATAAGTGTTTAAAACAGTGTTTTTAACGATGATGTAAGTAGCTGTTCCTCATCTTCTAGTTCTCCTGTCTCAAGTATTTTACCTTTTAATATCATCTGTCACAATACTGAAGGGCTACGAGGAAACCTCGATAGTTTAAAACTTTGTTTGTCAAAAAATCTTTCTTCTGTTGTGAGTCTCCAAGAGACTTTTCTTACTGACGATATTGATGATAGTGAGATTAGTATTCTGGGTTTTACTGTTGTAAGGCTTGACAGAGTTAGGACAGGTGATTATAACCCTAAAGGAGGTTTAGCTACTTATATACCTATTTCTATTTCTTTTTCAATTGTAGCATCTTGTTCTGAATTAGAATGTATGTTACTAAAACTTACTCTTCGTTCCTCAACAGTTTTTCTCTGCTGTTGTTATAGAAAACCAGGCTCTGAAAATTTTTATTATGACAAGTTATCAAGTTTTTTGTTAACTCACGTGACTGGTGTACAGAACTCTCTTGTTCTTTGTGGTAATTTCAACTCAGATCCTGTGACTCATCTTCTTTTACATCGTAGTTTATATGAGATAGTTAATCTTTTTCAGTTAATACCATCCACTGCATTGCCGACTACAATTCATCAATCTAAGCTAGATAATGTTTATCCTTCAGAGTGGTCGACGCCGGATTTTGGTCTGTCAGATGCTCTTGGTAAATCGTGTCATTATTTACTACAGTCTTCTTTTCCCAATATATTTACTTTGAGCAGTCCACGTCTTCATTATAAACGTGATTTTCGTAAGTGTGATTGGGAAAATCTATCTCCAATATTGACAGATATCACATCTTCTTCTTTTCTTCGAATTGGGGATGTGGACACAGCACTCTTATCGTTTCAGGAAATTTTAGATAATCTAGTAAATAGCCATGTTCCTTTAAAATGTCGAAAGCAACGTCCTATTCTTCCTTACCGTCGAAGTAATCAATATTCTACAGTTCGGAGAAAGCGTGACATCTGTTTTCGTACACTTCAAAAACTCTTTTCGCCATCGTTATTGAGTACTTATAATAAATTACGTAATAAAGTCTCATATGAATTACGTAAATCTAAACGCACTCATTTAACAAAACTGTCAGAACAGTTTAAAAGTCCTCAAAAGTTGTGGAACGGAATAAACCTTGTTCGTTCGGGCGGAAATGATCTACCGGTAAACTTACTCAGAAAGGAGAGTAATATCGTTGCATCAACTGACTCATCTAAAACTCAAATGTTTAATATGTATTTTACTGAATGTTTCATTCCTAAGCAAGGACCTTGTCCGCATCCATTATCAGTCAATAGCACCGGTACCTAAGATAATAGCACCGGGATCGGATAGTATACCGGTTTCTTTCTTACAAAAATGTGCTCCATTTTTAATTGATCAAACCGATGATTTATTTTCGCTTTCTATCAAAAACGGCATTTATCCATCTATGTGGAAACTTGCTGATATTATTCCCGTACATCAGAAGGGTCCTAGAGCTACTGTAGATAATTATAGGTCAGTATCTCTGTTAAGTATACTCAGTAAGGTGCTTGAACGTTTTATACATGAACAATTTCTCGCTTATTTATCTAAACATAACTTTTTTTCTAAGTCACAATTTGGTTTTCGTTCTCGATCATCAACCGTTGACGCGCTTCTATACATCACACACTCAGTTTACACAAATTTAGATGAGGGAATTGATACTATTCTTGTACAATTTGACTTCGAGTAAGCTTTCGATCGCGTTCCCCATCAGATTCTCTTGACAAAACTTTCTTCGTTAGGGTAACAGGCTCAGCATTTCAGTAGTTTTCCAGTTATCTATCCAATCGTTCCCAGAGGGTGCGTATTGGAAACTCTTTTTCAGAAAAGGTCCTCGTTCCATTCGGTGTGCCCCAACTCTCTAAAAAAAAATGGTTTATTACGAAACTTAGAAGGGTATAGAGAATTGCAATCATTTCTATACCCTTTTAAGTTTCGTACGAACCTAGGTTCCGGCTTTCAGCTACGAAACCTCTATTTTTTTATTGATAAAAAGGTTTCGTACAACAGGTTTCGTATTAAACCCTAGCAAAAAAGGTTTCGTACAAACTTGATGATCATATTTCGGCTACCTCTTAATTTCCTCAATCAGACCTTTTGTAATTATGATTCTTAGCTAGCCGATTTTATGTTGTTTTGTAAAGCTCTCCCTTGCGGACTGTATATCGATAGTAACCGCAAGTATATTACAGACAGATTTTTTCATTCATACAATTCATGCAGAAAAATTCAATATTTAATCGGAATTATTTATGCGAAATTGATACGTGTATTTTCTTAGACTTCAATGAACGTGGTACCGGAGCTGGACAAGTCAAGTCAGACTTGGCTGAATTGAAGAATCTTTTCGTTGACTGAGACTTGAAAAAATCCTGACTTGTCCAGTTCTGCGTGGTACAAAAGCAGGGAAAAAACGAGCTTCGAATAAATACCAGTATATGCTTACAATAATGGTACAAAACGTCTGAAGTTCGATATTGATATTAACTACAGAAAGTGACATTGAACACATACAAAAAGAGAGTGAATGAATACCTCACACAATGAGAGAGAGAGATGAATTATGGTTAGAAGAGAGTGGAAGAATAGGTCATATTTCGTTACACACTCGGAGTCATTGTTATTACAGGTCGGTGACCTTTGATGACTCTCACTTTTCGTGAATAAACAATCTTAGAATCTTAGAATTAGTCATTGTGCTCGGTTGTGCATCAGATTTAGATCAGTTGTAAGTAAAAGAAAAGCAACTCTATTTCTTTTTTCTACACTCAGTTTGTTATACTAGTCTAACAATTCAGTTTGGAAACTTGCCAGCCTGGCTATTTAACCGAATTTCTATAACCCAATACTCTCAGTTGCTAGAGCCAGCCAAGCAGTCATCAAGTAGCCCATCATACTAATTCTTATTCACATGTGACGAGTGAATTATGAAAGATCAGCAAATGATAAAACTTGAAGTATTATTAAACTTCAAGTTGCTAGCCTCAAGCGCTTTATTATGTTTGTTAAATATAATAAAGCAAGTACACTCAGCTATGCAAAAAGATACATGGCTTTCCCAAAGAAGATGTTCCTCAATCCTTAACCGTTATTGAACTTTTTTAGATCGTATGAACGGTGTCATTTCTAAACTTGGTTTAACTAACCGAGGAAGGAATGGTATGGGAAGACAGCAGATTTAACTTTCCCCGATGAAGTTCCCTTGACTTTAGTCTAGGGTCTTACGAAATGGTTGTCTGTGTGTGCGCAAAATACGGAAAAATGGGTGTTAGATATTCTATGGATAAGCGATAGATAGACAGTTCATGCAAAAAGCAAAGGCTATGTTCACACTACGACTTAAGCAGCTTAATTTTTTCGCCTTAAGGATTCTGATTGGTGCCTTTACGAAGAAAAAGTTAAGACACCAATCAGAATCCTTAAGGCGAAAAAATTAAGCTGCTTAAGTCGTAGTGTGAACATAGCCAAAGAAATAAAATAGTCATCTTTCACATTCTGTCATTTATTGGTTTCTGTATCAGGCCAATCGCAGCAGAGAAAAAATGGCTGCATCTAATGGTATTCACATAAATCGCGTGCTTCAAATAGACAACGTCTTTCGGATAACTATCTTAAGACTAATAAATATCTGCTACCAGTTGTTTATTGGTTTTTCAACATATTCTTCTTTCATCGAAGAAGTGTTTAATGCGATACGAAACACGTAAGGTTTTGTGAAATTTCTACTAAATCTTTAATGCTACGAAACCACTTCGCCGGTTTCGTATACTCTGTACAAAACCTTGTAGAAAAAAATTTTGCTTTGAGGTTTCATACCATCTAACAAACCGTCTGAATTTCGAAATTTCGTTACAAAACTATTAAAAGTTTCGAAGCAATACACGAAATCTTAATGGTTTAGTATGGAGCCTTTTTTTTTTAGAAAGAAGGCTCAATCTTGGGACCACTACTTTTTCTTATCTTTATTAATGACCTCCCGTCTACAAGTTTACTACCTGCAACAGTGGCTCTATTTACCAATGATTGTTCACTTTTATGCCCTCTTTCAACTAATTTCCCGTCTTCTGTATGTCAAGAAAATGTGGATCGTATAAGTGCGTGGTGTGATTCTCATTTAATGCAATTAAATTTTAATAAATGTTCTTGGTTACTCTTTACTCATAAGCCTCAAACACACAAATTTTACACTATCAGTGAACGGTTCGTTTATTAACCGAGAGTACTCTACTGTGCTACTGAGTCTCCGTTTATCTTCTAATTTACATTGGGAAGATCATATTGAGGATCTTATTCTGGCTTGCCGTAGAAGATTAGGTGCCATGTACTATAGTTTTAAGGATGCACCGGTCCTGGTGAGGTTAACTGTTTTCAAGGCATGCATTCTAATCGTGAGTAAATTAGACTATTGTTCGGTTGTTTACGACACTAAATTTCCTTATCATAGAGCAGTTAGGGTGGCTGATATTTTCAAGACCTATACCACCCTGCATTCCTTTTTTCACAGAACGGCAATTGAGTGGAATGGCTTACCAGAGCGCGTTGTTTCAGCTAACAGCATAAGTTTGTTCAAGCACAGACTAAAGAACTTCTCAGAGCTTTAATTCTTTATCTTTCTCTCGTTCTTTTTGTTCATTTTCTTAGTCAAAATTAGAAGGGTCACAGTCTAATAAGGGCAGTATGCGCTTTTTCTGTTTTTTCCCCTGCAACAACCTCTTTTGGTTTTAGTTTATTGTATTGGTTCTTTTTACTTTTTTGTTGTCAAATAAATGTCTAAGTCTCACGAACAAAAAAATAAATCTCATGCACTTTAAAATGGTTTAGCAATAAAATAAGCCTCCTCACGGACAAAAGATTTTGCACATTCATCCGTTTAATCCAAAAATCTGTTTGGGGTAAAACATCATCAACAATCAGCGATGATACATTATTACCATATAGTCGAATGTGTAAATATAACTTTACTAGTAGTGGCAAATATTGTGCACGTCCGTTCACGATTAAATTTTTACCAATATCAAGTCCAAGTTTCAATATATTTCTGTTCAAAATTCAATATGAAGAGCTGATTCTTGCATAGTTCAATGGACGGCATCAAGCTAAATATTCAAGAAAGTTTTCATTGTTACCAAATGAGCTTTCGGTAAAAATTTTCACTTTTACTTTCACATCGGGATTTGATGCCTAAAATTGTATATTTTGAAGCTTCTTCCTGTGCTTTCGCTCGAAGGAAGTATTTTTGCACAAAAATACGGCTGGTCAGACAGTTCATAATTTAACTATTTCAATGATGATCAAATGATGGCGACAGGAAGGCGTCAAACTCATGGGTCAGTTATTTAAACCAAAAAATGAGCAATAAATAGCCTAAGAATTAAAAAAAAGCAAATAATTCTAGCGAACCAGAAAAGCATATAAAGCAGTCAAAGTTTGGTTTTCAACACAAATATGTCAGTTCAGTTGTCCCTTTAAAGTTACTTGTAAAATCCAAGTTTCTTTACATAAGTAACGCTCGGTTGATGCGTTATGAATTTTAAAAAAAAAAGTGCAAAAATTCGGGGAAGTCACGTATTCTGTTATTTCGGTTTTTGTGCGCCTCGATGGGCTTTCTTCTGATTCGATTATATATCCGTTGAATAAGTGAAAAAACTTGGACATGTGCTACTTATCAGTCCTTAGTAGTCAAACCTTGAAGTGGAAAAAATTTTGATAAATTAAATTCTCATTTAATTTAGTTTCTTTCTCCGTTATAGTTTCAATATATATATATATATATATATGTATTACTTTCGAACTTTTTGTTGTCAATGATATACAAAAAGAGAATCCATCTGTTTGTATTTCATCGCTTGGTTTCTAAAAAGCAGTTTATTATGTAAGAAAAACACCCAGTGAATAACGACTTTTAAACTGATAGAAAGATCGTGAAATAATTTAGTTTCTTTACAATTTGTTTTCTGTACCAAACAAAAAGCCAGGTGGTTGTGTTGCCGTTGGAGAAAAATGCCAGATAAAATTTTTTTTCTCTTCTGGTACAAAGCCTATTTTTTTATATATATATAAATATAAGTAAAAATTAGAGTTAGGAAATGACGATGACAGTAAAAATTCACACGTATAAATGCATTTCGAATATCTTCTTCAGTGTACGTATGTAAATACCCAATGAAAAACTCGGATACCTAAGAATAGAAAGGTTTGGACAGGAGCGGATGAGAACAGAAAATGGAGGTGTATGGTAACATGTGTGACGATTTCGTTAGACCAAATGATGAACCTTCAAGAAGCCGCTAATAGTTAATAATAGCCTCCGGCGGTGACAGCTGCAATAAGAGATTTGTCCTAATTCTCGGACAACTTAGAAATGTGATTTTTCATCTTCTGAAGCAGATGCGATGGTGCTTCGAAAAGCTTTTTCGGGATTTTGCACTTCAGTGAGCTCAAAAACATCAAAAAAGATTTTGGGGTAAAAATCATAGGAAAACGTTTTTTGGGTATTTCCGATTTCGCGTGAAAACGAAACATTTGGAAGTATGAGGGTAGAGGCAAAAATGGAGCATTTTTTAGGAGAAATTTTTTCCGGATTAAAAGCTTTTTTGAAAAAACATTAAAAAAAAGAATTAAATGGATTGAAGTTTCTGAGCTATTGTTAAATAAAACTCAATAAAAATACTTTTTGGTAGTTTTATTTTGCGCGTAAAACGTAGGCATTTGACATACCATAATGCCTGGTGAATGTGAGGGGTGGTGACAGTGAGTGGTGGTGATAGTGAGTGATGGTGGTGGTAGTGAGTTGTGGCTGATTCTTTTCTCATCCCAAAAGGTGGAATTTTGCTATGGTAAGATAAGAATTAAGTGGAATGTTTGAGGCATCTCAATTTAATAATTTCATTTCAGGAGTGGTCATCGTTCTACTGTTCGACAAGGCTGGGCTATCTGTAATGAAACAGATGGAGCACCGGATTTGAGAGGCCGTTTCATCGTTAGGGCAGGTAAAAAAAGTTGCTCACTAGTTTCGTGCTAATTCATACATTGTCCTTTGAGTACAGGTAATAAACATGCAGTTAAATTAACTGGTAGCCAATTATCTGTTACACCAACTATCCAGGTTCAAGGAACAGCTTTAACACAAGCCCAAATGCCTATGCACAATCATGTTGGTAAGACTAGAACCCAAAATACACGAAGAATGTATTACGATCTCAAGGCACCACTAAATAGTCGTTTCCAAAGCGGTAGTTTTAGATGGTTGAATTCTGTTGATAATAATGGATGTACAGATTGTTATCATACCCATACAATTTCATCCGATGGGGAAAATCAAGCACATACACATGAAGCAACATCATCACCTATTGATTTACTTCCACCATATTATGCACTTTTTATATTACGAAACTGTAGAAAATGTGTTAAGTAACGAGAAACTCACACATCCATCTTTGATTTTTTCTGTATTTTTCATTCTAAACTTGACTTTGTTTCTACAAACTTTGTAGATACTAACAGACTTCCTCGAACACTTGTAGTACAAAGTGTTCCAGGAAGTCTGTTAGTCTCTCTGGATTTGGCTACTTTATGTTCTTTTTTGAATGAGAAATTTTATTTTATAAATTTCTAGAATTTAATTTATCGAAATTTTTTCCACTTCAAGGTTTGTCTACTAAGGACTGATAAGTAGCACATCATGTCCAAGTTTTGTCGCTTGTTCAACGGTTATATAATCGAATCAGAAGAAAGCCCATCGAGGCGCACAAAAACCGAAATAACAGAATACGTGACTTATCAAAAGTTTTTGCACTTCTTTTTTAAACCTATGGTTCCATTCATATTCAAGTCGCGAAGACGTCAAGTAAGAGCATTTTTTAGTTATACTAGAATTTAAAAAATTTTCACGATTCACCAATACATAAAGACAAACAACGAAGAATTTAAAAAAAGTTATGCCGTAACCCGGGATTGAACCAGGGACCTTTAGATCTTCAGTCTAACGCTCTCCCAACTGAGCTATTCCGGCTGGAGAGGTTGTTTCAAGCATTATAATGCATTCTGATTTAATTTTTGAACTATTTATGCGCTACGAATCGATCTAATCTTGCTTATATCAGTGTATGATCTTCTTTTCTAGCAATCAATGTTTTAATAACATACAGTACTTCACTTTGTTTTAGAAGTTGTTCATTCATTATCATATCAGAAAGTTTCACTTCTAAAGTACATTCGCACACTCAAACTTAGATCTAAGTATATTGCGATCGTGCAGATTTTGAATGAAATAGCTTCGTCTGTGGACGAGTTTCGACGCTGCCGGATTTTTTCTATCAGTCGTAATTTTGATTTTTTCTCATTTGGTCACGAAGATCTTGTCTCATTAAAGTTCTTAAAGTCATTTTTTGACCGTTTGACGCGAAACTTGACTGCTTTTAACTACTCATCGGGGTCAACGTCTTATGAAAAGAACAGCTTCTGAGAGTTTACGGTTCGCAAGGAAACTGAGAATTACTGAAAAATGTCACGCGAGATTATGGCTATTGAACCAACTCTTTGTACCGGTAATGAACCAGTAAAGCAGTAGATCAGTAACGAGCGAAGTTGTTTTGGTAGTACTGTATTCATGTACTAAACTATGTTTGGCGCTTTGTCTCTTTTTATTAATACACTAGAACTGGTTTGTATTCAAAAGTCTTTTTATTGCTGAAAATCTACTGTTTTCGGTTGCAAGTAGAACCAGCTTCGTCGACAGTGGGCGCGACGCACACCATTGCGTCCGTCTCATCGAGATCTATTAAATGGTGTATACTACTGATTTCGAAAAGTATTCGAAAATCTCTCTTATCTCAGCCATCTTGATGATGGCAATTGGGAACATTTTTCCTTGTTCTCGTCTCATACAGTACAATGAAATGTACGATTCAGTTTCTTTACATTCGAAAATGTTTTTTTGCTCATTTTTTTCTCTTAACGGTACAATAAAACTGCAAATTACTCATATATTCTTTTCTGTACTATACTTGACTTAATTGATTTGTATATTTTAAAGGTATCATCTGATGTTACGAAATTGTTTTAAGCAGCATCTATTGTTACACGAAGAATATAGAAAAAATGATATTAAATATTAATATTTTATTTATGACAAAAGAGAAACTTTCAGACAAAAGCTTAACCTTTGTTCTTTTGACAGAAAAATAGTTAGACATTTTCCAGAGGCATCCGTAATTCGTTAGCATTACAAGTCGTATTATAGGTCGAGTCTTTTTTTGAAAAACGGTATTGTTCAGGTTTTGAGTTATACGACTGCCAATATCACTGATTAGCATACGAAAACTTTAGTTTCGATGAAAATTTCAGATGGACTTTCACAGAACTTTCGGAATACGATAACTTTCCGGTTTTCTTTTCAGACAGAATATTACGCAGTTTATGTACAACTTTCTCTTGTTAGGTATGTGCAAAGCATATATCACGTAAAGGACGGGGGACGGTAAGAGCCCAAATCGGCCTCCTATCAAATCAGTTTTATGTTAACTCATCCGATGCAATTTTTGTTCGCGATTAACCCTAACATATTTTTAGACCTTAAAAATCCTTTTCGGCGCCCTAGAAACATTTTAGCAAAAAAAACTCTTCCCTCCTTAAATGATCTTAACTTTTATTTTCGTCATTCCACTTCTTTCATCTAGGGCAAATATCAACTAGTATACACCATTCGTTAGATAATTTCATGGGCTACAAAATATTTTATCAGACAGTCTTAAGAAAATGCAACTGGGAAGTCAAAGATCCGAAATACTCGGTAGGATCTCAGCAAACCGATACGTCCACGTCGTTCATGTCCATAATAATGACTAATTTTCCCGTTCACAGAATATCTCAAATTCTGTAAGTTAAAATTAATAAATGAAATGTAGGAGAATTTAAAATACTCCGAGGAATAAAAAAAATTTTAGTCATAAAACCTTAGTCCTCGGCCTATCCTCTATACGTAATTTCAGTGCTCTTTCGACAACGAGACGAAGACGATGAGATTAACGGTGTTGAACGTCAAAATACCAGTAATATTATTTACGCGCATAGCCAAAATTTTAGTCTATTTCCAGTAACGGAATATAGACCAGCAGCTAAATACGGTATATCCCGTTCTTCTTAATCGAGTTTTCCAGAAGATCTTTGGAAAACTAGCTTGAATTTGCCGAAATTCACATAGGAATGTATTGATTGTTTTCCATGAACTGATAGCCCTGGGTGTTCTCTTTAAAACGGGAGTAAAGTGAGACCTTGATTTTCCGCGCTTCGGGCGTTGTATCGGATTTCTGACGAGTCCCAGGACTGGCACCCGGTGACTCTTGAGAGCCTTAAAGACGGATCGACTATGGCTAATCGACCATGCTGAGTCTCGTGATAATATTGTCTTTTAGAAAAAGTTTTAAAATTCTAGCGAAAAGCCAGTTTTACGAAAATTGGGGCTTTCAGGCTGTTGTCACTTAATATTAAAAAGTTCACTGCGTACTCAAAAGAAATCAGCGCAAGCTCAAAACTTCAGAATATAGAATATTTAAGCTATTCTATATCCTGTTTGTAGGCGAGGACCCATAGATCATCCGTCTTTAAGGCTCTCAAGAGTCACCGGGTGCCAGTCCTGGGACTCGTCAGAAATCCTATACAACGCCCGAAGCGCGGAAAATCAAGGTCTCACTTTACTCCCGTTTTAAAGAGAACACCCAGGGCTATCAGTTCATGGAAAACAATCAATACATTCCTATGTGAATTTCGGCAAATTCAAGCTAGTTTTCCAAAGATCTTCTGGAAAACTCGATTAAGAAAATTTTCAGAAATTCGCTTTTGCTCACAGAAATATGTGGTCAGGTGTCTAGTTTTTAAAAATGAAAACCGCAGGTCTCTATCTCATTCCTGTCAATAGTTATTCAAAACGCAACCACCTACCTTGATTTCTGGCGCCAACCATGTCGTAATTAATATGATTGCTAACTTTCTTTGTTAGCAAGGATTTTGTTCATTAGACAAAGTTTTCAAATCTTCTCAGGATCTTGATCATATTAAAGTTTACGAGGTTGCGAGTTTGAAAGAAAATCTTAAACTCTATTTTCTACTTCATATTTTCATTTTTTTCTACTGTACCACTACGTACCACTCACGTTAACAAAAAATCTGAAATTTGAGGTTATTTATGTCACACAAGATCTTATACACACCGGGTCTTCCCTTCTCCTTCCATACTACATAACTCTCTTAAAAACCCTCTAGAAATCCTTTGAAGATCCACTGAAGACCCACTATAGTTCTGGACAATAGCATTATCGTCTTCCTCATCATTTTTTACCATTAGAACGTCAATCGAATAAAAACTCGAAAAGTTGGTGAAAAGGGTTCTGGGCGTTTGACTCGGACTTTAGTAAATGAGGTATAATTTTTGAAAGAAATTTTCTCTCAAAAAACTGCTCGTATAACTTTGTAGAGCTTTTCAAGGCGTGTCGAATGGTATCAAGTTTTTGCTTCTACGATCTTCCCACGGGGACTTGAAAAGTTTGGGAGAAAATTTTGGATCTTTGGAGTCTGGACTACGCCGAAAAACCACTCGAAGATTTCGAACACTAAAAAGCACATGGCTAGAATCAGTTCTCAACGCTGAATCCGAATATTGAAACCGCAGACTAGTGCAACATCAGGGGGAAAAGTTATGAAGCTTTTCCGGAATCTCGATTTTTTTCGAGGACTCGATCAAGATTTAGTTTTTGGCCTTTTTCACCCGGAAGAAAAATTCCAAAAAATGTCGGAACCACATATTCGTGATCAGCGAAAGAAACTGCATCGAATGAGGTTAAACACAGTTAAACCGCTTCAGAACAGCGAATGTCCCCCATTAGATCGATATTAAGGTTGCTACAGGTGTGTAGCTCTAAGTATCTTAAATACAAAACTTCGTTATGATAGACACTATAATGATGACTGACTGATTTTATTGTACTATTAGGTTTCTTGAATTCGGGCAGTTTCACAGTATTATGGGTATCCTGCAAAATTTTTTAAACCGTAAGTTGATAGCACTATATGATGCTCGATATTACGAATACAATTACAACATGTAAACGTCAAGATCGTATGATTCCTATCGCTTAGAATTAGAATTTTACAACCTTTTTTTTAAAAGTTCGAGTCTTCACAAAACAGCAGATGGAAATAGCAACATGTTGGATGAACCATTACAGCGTCTTCTTAGGAATTTCTCATAGAATTTAGAATTTTACGTTTAGAAACTTTATCTGGTCGCGTCTATCCGTGCTGTTCTGTGTCGGAGCCTAGGAGCTTTGGTGTTTCCAGCTGTCTTTTACCAATCTAAATTCGCTAAATCTGTTTCTAGAACCACTGATGATGCAAGACACTCTCTGCAAGGCACAGTTTTGAAGATAGTTTCGAAAGGTCACTAGAGAAATAATCATTTTCAATGAAAGAGTTCTTCCTCTTCAGATCTCTCGCTCATTGTTGTCGGAGTCGTTTTTATACATTCGTATTTGCGAAGCGGTGTTATAGTACTGATCTGGAAGACGTAACATGGCTTACTTTCTTTATAGAATCATGTTCAGAGCGGTTAAAAAACCACCTGGAACAATGATTGTTAGAAAACCATCTACAAATAACGAGGGGATTGAACGATCTTGAGAGAAAATAAAAAAGATAACACTTTCGAGTGTCGTCATGATGTGTATCAAACGTGACTGAACAGAAGTATCCGCTTCCTCAGATCTCGGCCATCATAAGGGCTGAAGATATGAAAAGGTGAGCGCACATGCTTTACCTCGAATGTAGGTCACCGGCAGCGCCCGATCGCTTCAGTGGATAGGGCTTATGATGGGTAGTACATATTTTTACTTTGAGCGTTCCTGGAAGGGAGGAATCATTTTATCCCGCCGATCTTTGATTATATAGCGCTAAGTTCTAGCTATCAGGACCACAAGTGCCATTGAAGTTCATTATCCTGTTCAAGAGCTATAACCATGTTATTGTAATCATCCGTGTTGAGAAAAGTTGCAAAGCGCTCTTTGGAGATCCATAACTCACTGACAGTTGAACAAATTCATTTCAAGCGTATCCTAACTACTAAAAATTTTAAATGCCAATTCTACATGTGGTTCCTTGATACTTACTGTTAATTACGGACTGCATTTGAACAGATCCAAGGTATAAACTGATACTAGGTTTATGTAGAAGTTCCAAGTGAAAGTGAGA
>CAJNOQ010006116.1:0-14114 GCA_905250885.1 Didymodactylos carnosus
AAGCGAAGTTATGTATCATTTATTAATTTGACAAATAGTAGGATCAGATGTTTTCATTTTTTACAAACAACGCAGAAGTAGTATAGTAGATATTTTGTCCAATCTGTACACGAGCAAAAGTGAAAGAACTTTCTTTTGAAGAAATGTGGTTAGTTTCTGTCACAAGTTTAATGTTTCAGTACAAGGATAAAGAAGAATCTTCTCTGTGGACGAAATGAATATACATCTACTTTTCTCTAGTAATACACTGCAGATTAAAGATATGCACGGCCGCTTGTACAGCTCTTTACTGTTCATACGTACTTTAGACGTATATGATCATAGTTTTGACAAAAGAAAAAAAAAAGAAAATTTTTCTACAACAAAGAAGTGTAGAGACATAGCTACAACAAAATATAGTCGATAGATCATATAAATAGCCGCTGTACCTTCGATTTCTTGTTGTAGATATTGAATTTTTCGAAAAAAAGAATGCCTTTAAATTTGGTATTGGGTAAATTGTTTATGTCGATGGTTTACAGAATTTTAGTATGAATGCTTGTTAAGTAATAAATTTACTTGTTTCTTTTTCGTATGCGCTACGTATGTCTGTTTTTTTTTACAGGTGATTTCATAAGTATTGTTGAAAATACTAATAGTCTATCAAGAGAAATATTAGTTATTACTATCATTATATGTATACAAATCATCATTAACCGCTTCGAGAATCAGCGTGTACCGAATTTGGAGGAAGCTCTGCATCGACTTGAAGAAGAGCGTCGGGATCAAGAAGAGGATTAATCAAACCTATGATTATGTGGGGTTGAAGGTGGTGAATATAAACTGTATATACAATAATCTGTGTTACATTCATAAATTAAATTTATTTTTACCAATTCCATTTTGTCGTACCGGTCGTATGCGCAGCTGGCGACAAAACTGTTAAACTCTTGTCTGATGTAAACACCCAGACCATGATGAGGGCGGTTTGAGGATGAATTCGTGGGTTTTATTATCGAAATGATATAAATCGTAATTTTGTATTTCATAGTTTAATGTGTTACCATTTAAGGATAACCACGGTTTACTTAAAATTACAATGCATATCACCAACAAGAAATTAAAGTTCATTTAAAGTTAAAGAAAAGTGCTTTTTTGTATTCAGCACACTTGATAACCTAGAAAATTTTCTGTTTTTAGCTAGGGGTACCTCCAAAAAGTTAAGAAAAATTTTCGAAATTGTATAATTTTACTGTGGAGATTTTTCTGCGTCAATTTGTTTCAAAAATTTTCTTAACTTTTTGGCGATACCCTTCGCTAAAAGTAGAAAATTTTCCAGGTTATCGAGTGTGCTGAATACGAAAAAGCACTCTCCTTTAACTTTAAACAAACTTTAATTTTTTTTATCGGTGATATGGTCTGAGTTGGTAAAAAGGACCAGCTGTATAGTTTGCGTTAGTTGGTAAATTTTCTAATGTTTTCTGTTTCGCAATACATCTATTTGTATAAGTGCCATCCAGTTTCTGTTTATTGTAAAATTTTCTTATTACTTGTCTGCATTATTCTGTACTTTAGATGAGAGTGATGTTACATTTTCTTTGTACGTTACATCAGGGTCGGATGTAACGGAAAAATCATAATCATCATTTGCCGCTATATGTGGCCATGTTGCTTCACCAACGAAACGTCTACAGGTACATGAAGTTTTATATATCAAATTAAAGCTTATTTTAAATGGACCTCAATGCCATAGTGTTTTGTGATAAAGAAAGTAAAGGCTCTTTTTAGAAGGTATTATTTTGAAACGGTCTGTGAAAAGTCTGTTCGGAGTTTAAAATTGCAATGTATTTGTTGTTTTAGATAGATAAATAGTGTTCAGTGTCGTCTAAAAACTGGAATTTTTGGAATTTTTTTCATTTCTAATGCAAATTTTGAAACACTGAACGGATTTTCAACAGATCCTTTCAAAATCCTATCTTTTGAAAAGAGTTTTTACTTTTTTTTATCAGACTCCGTTCTTTCGCCAAAAGAAAACCTACGTTGAGTACTATAAACCCTGAGAAAATGGTTAAGTTCCGGCTTAATTTGACTAAGCTAAAGCAAAAACGCAGTGTTTTACACACTTGGAAAATCTTACTTCCTGAGTATTTCACGTTTCCTAACCAAGAGAATTGCGCGAAAAAAAGTCAGAAATATATCATTCGATAGAAAAGTTTACGGGCTATCCGTTGCTGATCAAACTTTCAGCTTTTGAGCATCTTTCTATCGCCAAAAACTTCTTTTAGTTAGAGCTGATCCCAAAAACGGAAAAACCTCGATTTCTCCGCTCTAACTAAAACAAGATTTGGGCGGTGAAGACATGCTCAAAAGCTGAAAGTTTGATCAGCAACGGATAGCCCGTAAACTTTTCTATCGAATGATATATTTTTGACTTTTTTTTGCGCAATTCTCTTGGTTAGGAAACGTGAAATACTCAGGAAGTCAGATTTTCCAAGTGTGTAAAACACCGCGTTTTTGCTTTAGCTCAGTCAAATTAAGCCGGAAATTAACCATTTTCTCAGGGTTTATAGTACTCGACGTAGGCTTTCTTTTGGCGAAAGAACGGAGTCTGTATCTATCAAGGAAGTTGAGTTATTGCAAAAACAAAAAGGGTCTTAAACTTTTGTGGAGCACTTTTACTGGTACCAGTACCGGCACTGGTGCATACCTACAAGACACCACAAGAACTTACAAGAGCATACGAAATTTGACAAGATTTCATAAGAATGTTGGTCAAAGCCCTAGTCAATGTACTTGAGAACAAGTACTTAGAAAACTACTTGAATAAGTAATGTCCAGAGTACCTGCAGTTTTTTGCAAGTGAGAAAGGTACTTAGCAAGTAAGTTAACAAGTATAAGTACTAGATAAGTACTTCATTAAGTATTTGGCAGGTAACCTAGTAAGTACGCGCGAAATATGTGCAAGTATCGGCAGTACTTCCAAGTACTTGGCACCCATTAACTCTAAAACTGCTTGGGAAGTGCTGCACCAATTATACTTTAAAAAAAATGGAGTAGAGGTATTCGTAGCAAAATTGGATAAAAAATCATCAGATCTTATCTAAGACGACTTTTAGGTGGGTCTGATGTTTCACGCTATACCAGCTGGAAAACATACTTTGTATTCATGTAGTATGGCAAGCTGCTCTATGTCTGATACTTAGGGAGCATGTCAGAATGTATTCCGGTCGGTCGCTATTCCTCTGTTCCGCTATTCTTCTATTCCGCACACAACATTTCGTCATAAAAAACATTTTCAATACGAAAGATGACCCCGAGGTCGACTAACACTTCTTCTTCATACGGGAATTCGCTGTATTCTGCAATATCCGCATGGATACAGTCGCTAGTCAAAATTTCATTGATTGGCATAGCTAAGCTACTCATTTCATGTATCTCTTGTTGCTGTGAAAAGCTTTTGCACACCAAAATTTCCGTGCTCTAATTGAGACCGACCACTCTAACGTAAGAGGATTCTTGTCTGAAATACTAAGAGACAAGAATCGTAGGACACTGCTCAGTGTAAATTTTTTCTTACTTTTTCCTTTTAGTATATATGCGGTGATACATTGTATAAGTCCGTATGTTAAATTCGATTGGTCAGCCATCAGCCGATCAGATGAGTTTTTCGTGCTGGACATTTTTAAAACGATATTGTAGAATCATTTTTCATTGAATTCTAAATTCATTCGATAGAGAAAATTGTTCTCCTCCGGTCTGCCCCAGGCCGATCTTGCTTGCTAGCTTGTTCCATTGTTCCATTGGTTTTGGATTTTACTGTGAAAACGTTTTTGGCTCTGGAACTACGGAAGTTAGTTAGTCAGATTCAGTTTTTAAAGCTGAATGGTTGTCTCACAGCTCAAAAATGAAAGGGAGAAAAACGAGATTTTTTGGGGGTTTTCGGTATTTTGTGATTATCTCAGCGAGGAAATGTTTTTGAGCGACGGAGACATCATATTCATGATCGTCGCTCAAATCCCCATTGAATGGTGAGTTTTTCGTGAAAAAAAACAAAAAGCGTGGAAATTCTGCCTGCCGTGCATCTTACTAAAGTTAGGTTGTTAAGTGTTTTATTAAGTTATAATTTAAAATAGACGTCACCAACTGTTCAATCGCTTTTGAGACAAAACCTAAGGGGTAATAGGTAATCGACCATGCTGATCCCGAATATGATCATGGCTACTGCCTATAGGTCTCCAGAAGCTGGTTTTCTAGAAAACGAGTTTTTCAGAAACTCTGAAAAATAACCAAAATCTTTCTTAATGAGGCATGATTGTAGCCCGCATATTTCTGATTAAAATGAGATATCTCCCAGCTCTACATGACTTTTCTTTGCAAAGTTATGTAATTTACAAGAAAAGCCCTGAATTAATTTTGGCCTTATTTCTGCGACTTTGAGCTGGCAATGAACAGTCAGGGCCTTTCTTGTAAATTCCATAACTTTGCAAAGAAAAGTCATGTAGAGCTGGAAGATATCTCATTTTAATCAGAAATGTGCAGGCTACAATCATGCCTCATTAAGAAAGATTTTGGTTATTTTTTAGAATTTCTGAAAAGCTCGTTTTCTAGAAAACCAGCCTCTGGAGTCCTATAGGCAACTCCCACGGTCATATTTGGATTGGACAGTTGGTGGCCTTCCTCCGCCAGTACTATGATTAATTGGTAGTGCTTTTCTATTATGGCGGAAGGGGAGGAGGCGTGGAATTAGTAGATTTCGGATATAACACTTTATATAAGGTCATGCTTATATAATTCTGTTAGAAAGTTTAAAAGAAAACTAAAAACAGATCGAGATTAACAATCATGTTTTTTTTTTGTTTTTTTTATACAAAAAAAGGTTCCGTTCACGAGTAAGAGAATGATACTCATGTTTATTTCCTGATTTGAAAAAAACAGAAATCTGTTTCTTTTTTCTACCAAAATAATTCTGTAGGTTGTTCAATCATATGTTCATGTTCATCATCATCTCGCTGTTGTTCATTTCTTCGATCTGTATCACGATAAAAATACATCCCTATAAGTATAAGTGGTAAAGCACCTAAACTAAACCCGATATCCCATTTATCAAATTTTCCAGCTTGTGCCCATTCATTAAGTTTTGGAAATATAAACCAAAATGATGTTGCACATATTGGTGTCAAAGATGTTAAAATTGATAACCAATTTGCTGATATGTGATCCGTTAAAAATGTAGCAGTAATATATGTACCAATATATGAAAAAATAAATAATAATCCTGTTCCTGACGATAATGAACAACGGGATGCCGTATCACCACTACCAGCTCTATTAAAAAAACATTTAAAACCATTTGAAAATGATAACCAGAATCCATGTAAACTATTGGATGTACCAAAATTGGGTATTAAATCAAGACCAAATCCTAAGGCAATAATTAAAAATTGAAATAAACTTTCAACAGCTTGAAAATAAATAACAGAAAATCTTGTTATAACTGGTGATCGATGATTTATTTGCTGTTTCATTTCTTCAGTATATTTTACTTGTAATTGTTCTTGAACAATATTCATTAAAGCAGCTGGTATTGTTCCTAAAACAAAAATAAATGGCCAATACCAACCATGTTTTAATTCTGTTGTTGATGTTCCATCATGTATTCGTTTAAATGTTGGTATTAAACTAAATAAAATACCATTAAAAACAATACAAGCTGATAAAATATGATACCAACGATAAACTTTATTTTTTAATAATAATTTTGATAAAATAAATGTAAATGGTATCATTGATTGTACAAGAATAGCTGTTAAAGATGGTGGTACACGACTTGCATGTGAACTAAAAACAATTAAAAAACCATTTAAAGCATCACATAATCCAGCTAAAAACATATATTTAATCCACTTTAATTGTAGCATGTCTCGAGTAATTTGTTGTTTATAATATAAAACACCAGCAACAGGCCAAAAAAATAAATTGAATGATAATGAACAAAAAAATAAAACAAAATAAACACCTGTTAAACCTTGAAAACTACCTAAGAATAATGTTAAACCAATTGATTGACCTGTTGATAAGAGAACATTTAAAATTGAAAAAATGGTAGCAATTAATTTAAAACTAAATAGCACACGATGAAAAATGGTAAAACCAGGCTGTTTCTGTTGAGAAATTGTACGACCAACTAACAGTGGACTATTTTCATTGTTTTCGTCATTCAATGAAGTCATTGGGATGATTACGTATCTGAAGTAATAATTAAAGAATATACTGAACCAGAACTGCTCTATCTCCCTCTCTATAAAGTCTAAGAAGAAAAATTATTACTTTGCATTAGCTTGTATAGAAGTTATAACATGTCGCAAAAAAGACACGTTTTCACAATCTATAATTCAAACTTTAGTTCATTATTCTTATCTTAATTTTCTCAATCTATTAGCTTTTGAAAAATTCTATGAACTACTATAGGATTCAAAATATAAGGTACTATGCGCCTCTTTGAATAACTCGGTAACGCAAAGAGATATTCCGAAACGGTTTTCGTCAGTTTGTAGTCAAGTCTGGGAGACATCGAACTATACAAGAAGAGAAATTTTCAATCGGGTGTTTAGAGGATTTCCAGGTGGATCTTCAGAAAACCACACTAACTTTCAAGGATCAAATATTGGATTTTAATTTTCCACACATGTATTTGCTAGAGAAAATTGTTCTCTTTCGAACTACGTAAAGCCGGTGTTTCTAGCTTGTTCCGTTCAGAAGTTATACGGATTTCCCAGAGACCTCCGATTTCGACCTGGATCAGCCCAAAATAGGGAATTACCCATTAATCGACCTCACTGAGTCGAGTGATGATGTTTGCTTCCAGTCTTAAAGCTATCTGAAGTCACCAGCTCAAAGTGTTCGAAGCATCGTCATTTTCTGGTATATAGCGGAAACAGGTGGATACTATTTGTGTGATCTGACCCATTTATTCATCAAGTCATCACAAATTCATATTCGAAAAGAGAAAAGAAAGAGAAAAATCCAATTTCTGCGTAGAAAACACTATTTTGTTCTCTGCTTTTTTTTTTCATTGTCTTTCTTCTTTTGTTTGCTTAAATCTATAATCAAACAAATTATATTTTTAACATATAAAACAAATATAGAATAATTAAATCTACTACATCTGTGTGTTTTATCACGGTGAAAAACAAAGAATTCATTTGGTAAACAAGCCATGTGTTTACGATCGGATACCCTAAAATACCAGTAAAGTCCCTATGAGTTTCCCGAAAGGATCCGAAACATATCCTACTAGAATTTCGCTTAATTCCTTAGGCTCCTAACAAATCATGCAGAATCCTAGTGAAATCAGATATACCTGAAAGTAATAGGTTTTTCTAAGATTCTATAAAGATTTAGACAAAAAAACAAGCGAAATCCTAGTAGGATCGTAGCATTTTTAGGATCCTGTTAAGAAGTTATTAGGCGGATCCTAAATGTTAGGATCCTGTAAGATCCCAGTAGGAAATAGACAGGAAGTGCGTAGAATTTTGTGTAGGATAGTGTCGTAATTGTATAGAATTAATGTTTGTCGCCACCTGCACGCTAAACCGGCAAGAGCAATCATACATATAAGAGCAGATACGTAATAGCCAATATCAACCATTAACATTACTGTGAATAGTAAACTCTGATAAATATGTACACAATAATGGATTGTCAGAACCGGAGGAGTTTTCTCAAGTATTTTCAATGCTAATCGGGTCATTGCTAACACGAGTATCCCGTCAAGTACCTGTACAACGCTACCGCCGCTTACTACCACCTTCGATTCGTGAAGAGATTAAGGTGCTACATAGGCTTCGTAATCGTTAGTACAAGAACAGAAATCGTAGTCTTTGGTTATATGACCTGTATCAAGAACACAAACATTATGTAAATACTTTAATTGAAAATTACAGAACCAATCAATATCTTAGATTCCTGGATTTGTGCTCTTCTAGTGATTCAATATCCTTTTGGAAATTCACATCAAAGCATTTTAGTTCCCAGGCTGCTCCTATCAAAGCAATAACGGATGCTGATAGTTTAATTTCAAACCCTGAAGACATACTACAGCATTTAGCAGACCATTACAGGAATCATTTCCGTTTTCCAATTGAACAGGTGATAGAAGAAACAAAGCTGGATGTTGAAGAGGAAATGCAGCTAGCTTTGGCAGAATATTTAACACATTCAGGAGATCCTTTTAACGTGACTTATGAAGAAAGGATATTAGCCATTTACATCCAAAAAAAGCTCTGGACACGCAAGGAACTTCGAACCTAACAATAAAAAAGCTTCCAATTGAATACGTTTGCCTATTTGTTGTTCTATTTAATCGTTTATTTCTCACTAACTCATTTCCGAAATGTTTTAAAAATGCTCGTGTTCTGTCGCTTTTTGAGGAGCTACGTACAACTCTCTCCTCCGGCCGATCAGGCTTAGTCCTATTCGTGGATTTCAGATCAGCGTTCGACCGAGTTTGGCACGACGCATTGCTAGTAAAACTAGCTAGGCATCGTATCAATCCTCGGTTATGGTTGTGGATCTATAGCTGGATTAAAGATAGAACTGCTTTTATTTCGTTCAATCATCTATCAATCTACATCGTTTCCGTTGCAATGGGGCACCCCTCAGGGCTCTGTTCTTTCTCCTCTTTTATTTATTCTTTTTATTGCGGATTTAGTTAAAGTTTTGTCGACTCAAGCTCAACATTAATATGCCGATGATCTGGCTTTATTCTTTTCTGCTTCGCTTGGTATGCAATATCATTCAGCAATGGCTTTTTTGAAGCGGAAATCTCAAGGCGCACTAGACGAGATTTCAGGCTATTGCAAAAAATGGTTAATCGAACTAAGTACAAAAAAGACAGAAGCAATGTTGATAAATGTTAAACATAATCGATCACCATTTCAACTATCGTACAACGGTGAGACTATTTCATTTGTAAAAGCTTTCAAGTACCTCGGGTATATGATTACTCCGCGTCTCGGCCTTGGGAAGATGCTTATTTCTCAGCGTCGTCTAATTACTTCTTCGTTTCTCGTCTTTTTTGCCGTTCTGGTATTTTGTCCATAAAACTTCGTCGCCGAGCTTTTTTCGCCTTTGTCTACCCTTTTTTTATATGGTTAGCTCCAGTTTTTTTCTATTTCACTGATATCCAACAATGCAAACTGTCCGATTTATATGCGTTTTATTTAAGGCGGGTGTATGGTTTAGATTTTCTCGATTATCGAGTATTTTTTTCTTTAACTAGCGAAAGAACTTTAGCGGATCGATTTTCTGCTTACTGGCTTAAATTTATTTCTAAGGTTCCATTTTTTCCTGACAATGTATCATTAATAGAAACATGGACAATGTACTCAAATTTTCAGCGTGATCGCGATTTGTGTCTAAGTGAATCTGGTTTACGTAGAAACTGTAAATCTTCTCGCCTTATGACACTAAAGTATATTCAAGTTTTTACTCTCTTTTTTGATTTTTGGCAGTTATACCGTCATCATTTTATGTAAGTCGTTTTCAGGATGAATTTCTACCTGAACTGCTTCTCTTTTTTCGATATCCAGAAGCACTGACTTTTTAAAAAAATTCGATTCCTCCAATTCAATTCTTAACTACTTGTTCAGTAGTCTACTTTACAGTTCTTTTTTTGTAACGTATTTCTTTTCCGGTCAGCTTCGGAACCGGCAATCTAGCTAATAAACAACAACAACAATAATGGATTGTCAAATTCAATAACCTAGTTAACACTTATGAAAATGTCAAAGTTAAACATACCATCCCAACCTAATGACACAGGGGAACAGTTGGAGACAAGTCATTATGAATCGAATGATCAATGTCATACTTATGATATTAAAGTCTCACGCCAGAAAGGAAAAAGATAATGCACCGTTGTTTCTTTCCTTCTTCAATAATTCTCTACCGTTATTTTTATTCCAATTTCTAATAAAATACCAAAGGAAAGCTGAGATCTTTGGCTGAGTTGAAAGTTTAAAAATGTACATTATAGCTCGTTGAAAAAAAAGGAATTGCTTTCAATGACCAAAGAGAATTTGGAAAAGTGTTCTCCTCGTTTTGTGAAAAAATGTTTCACCTTTCAAACAAACAAAATTCGTCGAATTAGTCAAGCCGCAGATATTGGTACCGAAATGAACGTGAGTCACTCGAATTCATGATTCAGCACAGGTTACAACACCATTAGCTCACTAATATACAAAAGTAAATCAAAAAGAAATCCTAGTCGATTTCACAAAAAGATTGCGTCTGATAAAATACGTATCAAATACTACTCAAACTTACTTTACAGGCTGATGGCAGAAAAAAAAGAGGTAATGTATAATTCTTTCTTTCTGCCATCTGGTTTAAATAATAGTTCTCTATCATTATTTTTATTTCAATCCCTAATGAAATGTCTGAGGTCATTGGTATGATCTTTTTCCTTTTCTTTCTCTTTCATTGAAAGTGAATAGCATAAAAACAATAGAAGAAGTTGGAAAAACTCCACAATATTTCAAATGAAAAGTAAACACTTCATTTTATATTTTTATTCTTTCATGTCATATTTTGCATGCTATATACATTGATTGAATTTGAGAGACAAAAATCTTTCTTCTCTCGAACCTCAATCATTTTTATAATTATTCTTCGTCAACAACTTCGCATTATTTTATTTCAAGGACACGTTCATACTACTAGAGAGAGATAGTTGATATTATCTTCGAATAATTTTTCAAACTATCAGTCGTAGAATATGACGGATATTCCGAATACAGGACTGTCTGTTGGTATCGTTCTACATTTTACAGTCTTTACTGCTTAATATGCTATCGATTAGAAATACATAGGATCTCAAGTGTAGATTATTACTATAATAATTAGACTAATGTTGTAAGCATATGTATGGAAGATATCCATTATGGCTAGTTATCATTATATCCAGCTTGGTATCGATTGGTCTCCTCTGCTGTTAAATATTTATTGGTTATTCAGTATTTTGTAACAGGTGGTACGTTCGGTATGGTCAGGCAGCATTTTAGCAGTAAAAATCCTCAACTCATCAAAGTGGCTCTGTAAATACTTCAACGTACAAATACTTTCCTTCTTGTCATTCATAAAATATATATTTCTAATTACATAAATAGATCATCAATGATTCAGAAAAACTTAACAGCAGAATACAATTTCCACTTGAAACCGAGAAGAATAATTCATATAGTTTACATGTCCGATATGTCGAACGAATTTTGGATTGTGTTGATCGATCGTTTTGTAAAACAAATATTTGATTAAGCATTGCTAAGACGGTCAATGGAATATATTTGGTTAACATGGCAATGTTCAATGGTCTCAGTGTTTTGGAAATAGATTGTAAACAGAATCTAGTAATTTTTTGATTGTTCACGTCAATCCCAACAGAGTCAAAAGATACTAATTTAACTTCTTCACTGAGTTCATTAGTAAGGAGTGCTTTAGATACTTGCTCAACATAACATTTCAGAGATTTACAGTCATCCGTCTGAATACATATGTCCCGTTGTTTGCTGCTTTTGTCTGATATCAAATGCTGGAGGCCCGAACAACTTTGCCTATACTGTTTCAAATCTCATTTATTTTGCTCTTAAATATAGGATACGAAGAGGAAGATATAGTACACAACAGTCAAGTGGCAATATATTGATGATTTCTGATGAATTAATACCTTGCTATCTACTTTAGAGTAGTAGTTAGAAAGGACCAATGAGACTGTCTAAAAAGTCTGATATAGCCTCCTCGACGCGGTTTTTGACGATGAACACAAATCTGATATTTGTCTCCAGTTATGAGTGAGAACGGATGGAGAATGAACAAGAATTTGATAACAAAACGGATGAAAAATAATTTTTGTAAGTATACACGATCATCTTGTGACCGCTGATTATGCGAGGAAGAGCCTTTACTATCGGTAATCGAGGAACACTTCGTAGGATAGATTGGAGGACATGTGTGTGATTTTCGAAATAACTAACACGACACAGATCGCTTTTTGTGGCGAAACCGATTTGGCACTGAGGATCAGATGATGACAGTGAAACATCTTTGTTCTATTCCAGTGTCGGTGCAGAAGATTGACATTTGCTGGAATGCAATCTGGGCAAGGATTGGTAGCGTAGGGGCCGATGTGATTGGAGGTGGTGCTGGACTGAATCAACTAGACTGATCATGTGGTTGTTTATGTGAATGACAACGCGAATTGTCATAAAAAATGTCACGTTCAACGCATTTTTTCGACGTAAAATGACAAAGTTAGGCTTTTGACATTGGGTAGGTTCGCACGTGCAGTCTGTTTTCACACATTCTGGTCCGATCGGGCAAGACTGCCCATTTCGGCAAGATACATTGCCCGAACAGACAATATGGTCCGATCGGACAACGAGTATCTTACCCGTTTTGGCAAGATTTCTACGTTTTTTTCTTTCAACGGATTAGCGCATATATCACAGCAATGCATTTAAACACTTATTCCACGTGATAGAGCGGTAAAAACTGCATCAAACTGAGTTTTCTTTGAGTGATATGGTGCTTTCTTCTTCGTGCTGGAGAGCCCACAGTTTATAACGTTTTATGATCGGGACAGACAAGAACGCTGACATATTTTCACTAGTTCTTTCCATTAAGGAAAAGATATATTTTCATAGCGTGTTTCGAATAATCAAATTTTTATTTATAATCAGCTGATAAAATCTCTGTAAGTATGATTTGCATTTAGAAAATTTAATTTTCCAAATGTACAGAAAGAGAGAAAACAGCGATTCGATACCTCTACCGCATTGTGTATTGTTTTACTCTCTTTGTCATTAAAAGATTTACACATAACTGTTACATCTCTCTTCTCTGACATTCAAAAACTTGCTTTCGCTTTTAAGGTGCCGCTAATGCAAAATTAAAGCAACATTTATTTTTCGTTTCCTCATACATGGTTGGATAGAGTTTGATGAGTTGATCACAAATATGTGTCTTTTAATTTTTTTTGAGCGACTTTAAAGTAAAAAACTTCGATTTTCTCAGATAGTCTACAGATAGCCTATTTTTCCAAAAACAATTAATTCTGCAAAATCAGCCAATTTTTTTTACTCCGCTTCATTCAATGTGAAAAATGGGCCGAATGGATTCATTACTAGAAAATCACTGATCATATTGGATCGTTTTGGTCATTTTGAAAAAGAGGGTGCCTGATCATCGAAAATCCATCGTTTTGCAGAAACTTCTCCTGAACAAAATGTACTTTCATCAAGAACTAAAAAGAGACACGAATGTACATTAAAAAAGTAGCTTAATTTTTGCATAAGACACCTCCTTTATACAATAAAACACATGGTGGATTTTGTTTTGGCATTTTCCACAATGGTTTTTCATCGTCTGGTATGGTATAATAATGATCTTTTCGATCAATAAAGTACTGGATGAAGCTTTGGCGATCCTGAACTACATCTACTCGTTCGTGCCCTTCAAAGTAGGGCCGTTGCGAATTTGATTCAAAACGAGCTCCCCATCGATGAAGGTTCAAACGACACGACTGTTGAGATCGAACAAGATTAGCGTTGTTATCTTTAATTGTATCAGTTACTTCGTAGTACTTCTGATCAACAAAAACGACCAAATCCAAAGCAGTGAAATCGGCTGACTTCCTTACACAAGGTCCAAGTGCAAATGTTTTGGCTTCTAATTCAAGCTCAGGAAAAATATCATAGAATTCATCGCCACGGCTTCCACCTCTATTCTCGCCACAGAATTGTTCAAAATCTCCTGACACAAAAACGTCTGTCCATTTCTGTGATGTCTGACTTGACATTGCACCGATTTGTTTCAAGGACGCATCACAATCACGCCACGTAATACCGAAATGTCCTAAGGTCATGTATAGTAATATACTAATGGGGATGATCAGTCTGGCCGGAAGACCTTTAGCTTTTTTTCCATAAAATCTTAATAGTACATTCGGAAGACATGATTTTTTTATCATTTATAGTACTCATCTAGAATGAACGATTTACCATCATTTCGACCATATTCCTTGTATAAAATCAATATAACGAAGGATATGTTCCAAGCTCCGTAGCTAACTTTGAGAC
>CAJNOQ010006117.1:0-14112 GCA_905250885.1 Didymodactylos carnosus
ATCCAGTCTTTGGAGGCCTAGCGGCCCAAACCATTGTCATATTCGGATTCAGCACATTTTTTTACCTATTACCCACTAGCTTAGAGCTAAAAAGCGAGGTGGCAGTTGGTGACCTTCCCTCGTAAGTCGTTTGTTTTATTTTTTGATCTACTGATGTTTCTCTTTCTTCGTTTCTTTGACAAGAACAGCAACCGATATTACCATACTGCTGGTGTATCAGTGTTTGGTCAATACGACTGTCCCAAAAACAAACTCTTAGACAACGGTCCTCAGTTCATAGCGACATCTTTACATCTCTCTGCGACACAATTATTTTCTTTTTCTGAGCAGTACAAAATGCTACTAAATATATCTTTATTTCGTTCATATTTTTCAATTATAAGCCGGCTGCGCCTGGTCCAACGGTTTGACCAATACCGAACTGGATCAAACGGGCCGATGGTCTGGACAGGACCAGGACCGGCGACCCATCTGTCCGGTCTATTTGCATCTTTGCCATATATTTCTCGTTAAAGTAACACATTTGGCATTTTCTAAAAGTCTTTCAGACATACGTTTGAAAATAGAAGAGTGAATCGTAACCGAAGAAACGCTCCTGATTTGTTTTCTAGTGGTAAGATTCAGTGACGGGTCCGGCGACCGCCACTCCCTCGCAAATGGAATACTAATGCAAGTACTAAGTACTCATACTATAGTATGAGTATTTTTTCTAAGAAGTCTGGTAGTGTACTTGCGTCCGTGGTATACCACGGACGACATCATTTAGAACTCGCCACTGCGTCAGTAGAATCCTGGATCAGCCACTGGTAAGACCCGAATAAAACCCCATTGTTTTTCTTTGAGCCGACCCGAACCAATACCTTTTACATTGGCCTGAACCCGACCCGTTTCGGTCTCCGATATGCACAACATTTCGTACAGTAATAATTAATGTACAGTAATATATTTTAATCTGAAACATTTAGCGATTAGCTCGTTTCTTATATGACGTTGCGTAACATTTTCATATAATAAATTTTTCGATTTGTATTTATGCATACAAATGAACTGTGGAATTTCTTATAATATTTAAATTATTTTTATTGAAGCCTGCGTTTCGAACATACATTTACCATTTGAAGAATAATTAAACTTGTTTTAATACATTGTTCGGAATATGAACTGTTTTCGTATGTCATCGATATGTTCAATGAAATCTCCATGAGCTTGCCAGAAACCGGATAATTCAAAATATTTCATTGCATTTGGTTTCAATAAACGATAGAAATAAGTACAATAATTGTATAATTCCTGAACTAAACGTGTTAAGTTTAAATATTGTAATTTCGTTATTGTCAGCTTTTCTGAATTGATTAGAAACGAGGTGGATAGTTCATTTTGGTACAAGTTCTAACTTCGTCAATCTTCGTCTGCTGAATATGTTTTACTATTCACTTACCTCTCTTTCTTCCTACACTCTCAATAAGCCTTAGATTACTACGGAAAATTCTACAATCTCCTCAAATTCAATTTATCATCCGTGTAATCCGTTAATTTACTGCCTCTAGGACATATTTATACTTTCGTCACATATAACAAAGCATGACATTGTTTTGAAGTTATTACGTTTTCTGAAACGGAATCGCTTAGTATAGGATATGTTCATCTCGGTTATGCTGCCCTTTTTTAAAATGGTTATGTCAAGGGTATTCCTTGTCAATTATGTGGCATGAAAAATAACTTGGTATGTTCGCAGTTAATACATATATGTTCATGTGTTCGCAGTTCAATTCATATATGTTATAGCACATTCGGATAGAGTTCCATTACGTATAGATTCGTCATTAGTTTATTGATAATATAATATGACAAATAGAAGGTGATCCTTCAATTACTATGTGTCTCATAGAGCATCTCAATTTTACCAAAGCATGACTAAAAACATTGATGATAGCGCAATAAAAACTGATTAATGTTGACTAAATGATTCACATATTACATAACTATATATGATTTACATAGCACCTACCAACCATTACCCTTTTCTCCACTTGTTGGACCGTACAATACCTGCCTAACTGCACCACTTTAGCATCGTTGCCGCGGAAGAATACTAATAGTGTATCCTGCGGAAAATGCGCAAAGCATAACTTTTTTCAAAGACGATTCTTGTTCGTTAATAACTCGGTCCAATTTTTGGTTAGAAATATATACATCGATTACATTTTATTCTCTAATAATTTTCGTCTGCACTTTTCCGTTCTGTCTCCTTCTCCTCATCAAATTTAAGCAATTGAATCATTATCATCAAATACAATATCGTGTTAGAAGAGGAAGAAGTAGCAACATTTATTTCAACACGATTAATTCACCACTGTTCACGCACTCACACCCCTTACAAAAAAGATGAACATCTTCGTTTTTGTCAAACTGTTCTCTTCTCTTGTGTACATAAATGGAGTTGTGTACAAATAATATCCTATTGAATGTACCAGTTGGTGTGGATTTAAAATTAAATTTGTATGTATGTGATGCGAATAACAATCGCATACAAAAGTGTGACAAACTGTAAGATAAAATCGAAATTTCTGAGACAACTTAAACTATGGTTAGAAAAATATATTTTATTTACAACAGCATGAATGACTCAAAATATCTAATGGTTAAAGGCACTTTTTTTTGTCACATCCACCTTCGTCATAAGGTGGCATGCACTTTCGTCACATGTGACAACACTGCCTTTTTCAGAAAAAAGCATGGTGACGTGAGTTCCTTTGAATTTCTGTGTGTTTTCTGTGGATGTGACGAAAATTCACCTAACGTGACGGAAGTGCGGGTTTTCTTAACGGTTCCTGCTGAACTTTCGCCATACACTGTAACGTGAAAATAAAACGTTGCAAGGTACGAGAACTTTCGTTACACATAAATACCGGTGTAGAGATACACAGTAGAATCATTGCTATATCCGTCGCATAACGTTATTTACACGTGACAAAAGTTCGTGTACCTTGCAATGCTTTATTAGTTTAATCTATATTTATTAGTTACTAGAAATAAGCATCACAGATAGTTTCATTCAACATTTTTCTTCAACAAGAGCAGTCGTTTCTTCCTTTCTCTCTATACATAAAAAATATATAATGACTAATTCATTTAATGAAGTATTTAATATCTATCTTTCTTTCTTCTCTAAACGATTCTACTAAAATATCATACACTGATCTTTCTCAAGTTCAATTAATTGAATTATTGAGATGATTCAAATCTAAAATGAATTCAAGCGGTGGAAAGATTGTTCACTTAAATAATAATATTAAACGGCGGTTTACGTGATCAACAAGGTGGTATACTTAAGATGAATCAGCAGTTGCTCTATCAGTTAGCTACTTCAATCTCAACAACAGTTATCTACCACAAATTTAAGCGATAAGCTATCTTTCACAATCGAGAAACTACACTCAACACTTGAAAATCAACCAAAGTTCGACGTTCATCATCAACAGCAACTCATCAATACTCCACTTCCGGCACCTTCGTTATTACAAAATAATTCTGAATCCCAATTACGATAACTAGCTCTCGTCTACGACAATCTTAATCTCAGTCATCTATTCCTGTTACAATCACTGGATCTAGTGTCGTTAGAGAGTTAGAACCTGGAAAACTATCGATGGGTGAAAAACAATTTGATATTAAAATTCGTACTAAACTTGGGGCTACAATAAAACAACTGATAAATCTTGTGAACAATAATAGGATTGATCAACATTTTAACGATTCATCTCGTGCTATTGTTTCAATTGTCTCAATCGACCTGAAACAAACAGATTTAAAAGTGGCGGTTGATGGGATTTATCAATTAATTCTACAACAAAGCGTAAACATCAACATATTAAACCTGTATTACAACGAGTGCGAGTCTCGAAAAATTCTAGAAATAGAGCCTAACATTTGCCGAGATTTGTTGAAACATACTCAATGTGAGATTTCCTATCGTTGGGTACAATATTCTAACCAAGGTGATCCAGTTCCAACCTGGTACTGTCAGTGTAAAACTGGTGCGCGTACCGTCGGAGCGTGTGCGCATATAGCCACGGTAGTGTATTACTTAGCATATGGCCGTCATAACAATTTTCAAGAAAGATAAATTACAATAAGCACTTTTACTTAGAATACTCTCTGAAAACTTTAGAAATAAAAAAAGGAGACATTGTCACAGCAAAGTCTCAAAGTGTGTCGACTTCAAAAGTCGAACACCGAAGAGTAAAGGCTTCGTTTGATCCAGAGAAAATTTTTTTCCACAACTTTTACTTATCAAACCGTGATATTCACTTTATTCAATGTCTTAACTTCTCTCCGGCAACTTTACAAATGAATATACGTGTAGATAGAAGAGTGAGCGTGTGGAATATCGCTGTGATTGTGTGAATTTTATTTGTTCAATATTATCTCTACTAAAAATAAGTTAATAATGAAATAATGGGTGATCATCTCAATTAATAGCATCAAAAGAAGATAATAAAAGATATTTCTTATGATTAGTATACAAAGATGCGACAACGATCAACTTCGAACATAACAAGATCAAAAGTCAGAAAGCAAAATGTTGGATTCCCGTTTCGTTGAAAAGAGATAAATGTAAACTTCAAAGAATTTCAAACGCGACCGGAGCGCTATGAGAATGTGCTTTTTTCAAATTTTTTTTCAACAGATAAATCGGTGAGGATCGACTGATTAAAAAATGTAATCGGATCGCATCGGTTACCGGTCAATCGGTCGATTCGGTTATGACTCTGGTACGAGGACCCTTAGGAAATTTTATTCAATCTCCGAACCGGACAAAATCAAGCTCTCGCTTGACTCCCGTTTTGAAGAGATCCCGGGTTACCAGTCCATGAAAAGAAATCAGTAGAAGATTATTGAAAAATGTTTACATACAGTCCGGTTTTTTAAAAGATCTCCTATAAAATCTGTTTCAGAAAACTCTTCCAAAAACCATTTTGCTTGTGGAAACATGCCTTGAAGTCTTCTCCATCGCATTACAAAAATCGGAGCTCTTTAGCTGCTTTCTATCAAAAGTTGTCCAGAAAACATCCGTGGTCTTTATATTTTGAAATCTATAGTAGTTTCACTCGGTAAAGTAAAAATCCTTGATCGAATAGCTAAACTGTACTCAAAAGATTGTTCTTCCTAGTATCTGCAGTCAAAGCTCATATTGCGCATATATATAATAAAAACTTGCTTTCTGTTCTCACAGTACAAATAACATTTTTTCTGTTTTTCTTCATCACACAGCAGATTAAAGCAGAAATTTGAACGCATATTGCTATTTCTTGTTCTTGTTGGTGCTCATTCTTTCTCATCAAAAAATCACCATAAAACGAATACCCTTCACGTGTATATGTCTTCCTGTTGAAATAATTATGATATACCGGCGATTACTGATGCACTTGGTTTTAGTGTCTACTCGATAAAAGAAAATAGGACACACGATTAGTTTCCAATAAACCGCTTGAATCATTTCGTCACAATGATGCAGGTTCCTTTTAAGAAAAAATGACTTTCTTCCAGTTGTGCTGCAAAAGAAATTAATCCGCACAATAAATAAACTACTGATGAAGTAGTACGCATTAACATTCTTATTTTATTTAATTTATTGTTAGGGCTCAGTTTATTATTTATTTGATTGACATAATCAATACCTGACATGTTAATGTAACAAGACGAGCAATATTTGTCATAATCAAATACAGTTTGAATACAGTTTAGGGGTGTTATTTATACTGTTCTGTGTTGACAGAATAATTCAGATCACAAGGGATGGCAATAGATGAAGAGAAATTTCTTGTGAGCTTTCTGATTCTTTTAATTAAAACTATTTTTCAAATTTGTTTTTTCTTGTAATTTATTTGTTTCATTAATTAATCTGGTGCTCAAAAATGTTACTTTTTAGCGATCATTTTGGTAGAATAAAATTTGATCATCAAAACTGACATTTTGAGGCATCAAAAAAATACATACTCACAGAAAAAAGTTCACAGAAAAAAAGTCCATTTTCGATAATTCCGTAACAGCCGTTATTTTTTTAATAACTCCCTATGGGATCACCCAAACTCAACGAAATTTTCAGACGTGATAAAAATCGGTACTGTCTACCTCTGGTGAAAGCGTCATTGCATTCGGATCACGTTCAGAAACGTTATGGCACGTGAAAGTTGAAAAAAGTAATTCCGTAACATTTGGACAAGCCGAACAGATAATCTACCTTGTAAGCGTTTAGCTAAATTGGAGGATGCTTACTTTGAAACACTCCTTTCCTAATAAAGTTTCCTCTGTCAAAAATGATATTGTCCACACTGTGTTATAGATCAGATTGGATTGATATGAATGATTATACTGAGCATTTAGATGCAGTTTTGACTGACGAGGGACCCTTTCCAGGTGTCCAATGTACTCCAAACAAACAACGTATTAATTCACTAGGCCAAATTTAAAATCTTCACTGGGTGGTAGTTGGATACTAAATACTTGGGTTTTATTGCCATTGCTACTAATATCCATACTAGGTGGTCAGTTGTTACGGAGACCCATACAGTCGATAGCTGGTGATTCTGAACATTTTATTCAATTAATTGTGGCAATTATTCGTGTGGTAATTAAGGTTAAACATGTAAAACAAGATAGTGGATTGTTCGGTTATAGCAATATTGAAGATGCATCTGGACATTGGGATTGGCTATGGCCGTATATGGTGCCATAAACAAAAACAACACCGGCATTTCAACTGCTTACGGGCCCACGATTATCCACATAATTATGTATTTAGTTGTTAGAAAAGTGTTGAAACTATTTTAGCTGGTAAATAGTGGTATTGGTCTAATGAATCATGCTGGTGGCAGCTTCATGAATGATTGATCAAACTCCAATAGTGATAATACTAAAATGCAAACAAAGGGAAAACCAACCGTGCTAGTGGCAAATCCTAGATTCCAGTTTGCTGAATCGTACGTACTCAAATCGAAACATTTGCTCAAGGATAATGGTAGTGACAGTACTGGAACATTTAACATAAAAAGACCTTCAAGAGGCATTTAAATTTCGATGAACGTGGAAGTTCATCGTGTTGCATGGGAAGGTGTTATGTCACATACTAGAGCCGTCTCATAAGGGAGAAGATCATAGTGAAGGTTATTGCGCAAGCATATAGTCTAAGGTATCCCGCAAGAATATATTCAAGGTTATTGCGCAGAGTCTACTCAAGATTATCGCGCTACATTTCTTATATAAATAGATCAATTTTATTGTTAAGCGAGAGATCCTTTTTATTTGTAAATAAACGCTAGGTGAGAAAGATCTCAGTTCATCCGGGAACCTAACAACCAGTTTCTCAGAAATCGGTTAGGAAAGGCCTATAGGCAAAAACGGCTATCATATTCGGAAACAGCACAGTCGATTATCTATAAACTACCGCATCTCGTGAGAAAAGCGGTCGCACACCTAGAAGGTTCCCACGTGAGTTCAGAAGTAATACATGTTATAAGAATGCTGATATTATTCATTTGGAAGTCTTTAACGCTCAAACTTCGATTGGTGTCCTACTAAACCTTCCACTTCTTAAGGGAAAATTTTACGTTTATCCAGAAAGTGTACAATTGTATCACATAACTGAAAAGCCTACAAGACCAAAATCAGCAATGTCTTTTGATTTAATTTTTGTTGATAACTTAAACTTAGTAAAGGAACTAGAGATTTCCTGATGAGGAAAGAAACTGTTATACTGTCATGCACCATACCTGTTATACGGTAGCTCATTTTCATTACGCCTTCAGCCTTTTAACAAAACCATCGTCATTGAAGCTTCTCTTTGCAGAAACCAGACAAGGCAAGGCAGCGTGGCCGAGCGGTCTAAGGCGCCGGTTTAAGGCACCGGTCCGAAAGGGCGTGAGTTCGAATCAGAGTTGGAACCGGTCTAAAAATAAGAGGCCGGGCCGGGCCGGCCGGTTCAAAACAGCAGACCGGACCAGACCGACCGGCTCAAAAATCTTTTTAGACCCGTGAAAAACGGCAAAAAGACCGGCCGGTTTTCAACAAATTTCGAGAACGGTGAAAAACCGGCAAAAAACTGGGCGGTTTAGACGCTTTTATCAGTAAACCAAAATACCCCCCTCACCCTCACCCTCAGACTATTTTCTTCTTCTTTTCTTTCTTAGTCATCTTTCTCAGTCTTAGTCTTTGATAGTGATACGGAAAACATGACGGTAATAGCTATTGCTAGAGAGGGATTTAATCCTTTTCCGTATCACTATCAATGAATGACTAAGAAACAAAAGAAGAAGAAAATAGTCTGGTTTGTTCTTATTTTAATTATAGGTTATTGTATGTTAAGTCATTTGTCTTAAATTTAATGTATGAAGAACATGTCAGTTTTCTTGAACGAAGAAGAGAAAAATGCTAAGAATTTAAAACCGGTCGATCACCGGCCGGTTTGAAAATATTTCTAGACCGGCAAAAGATCGGTGGAGACCGGCCGGTCTAAACTTTTACACCGGACCGGACCGGCACCCGCCCGGGCCGGCCCGGTTCCAACTCTGGTTCGAATCTCACCGCTGTCACTTTCTTTTTCCTTTTTATCATATTATCGATCTTATATTTATATTATATTATCTCTTTCCTCCTCGACCACCGATAGTCGCGCGAGTTTTTTTCAGAGAGTAGTTTTTCTCATTATCCTGTACTCTAGTTTATCCAAAAACACATTTTTGTATTTTGAAAATAGTTCCTTAAAAGCACAACGGAACAACGTGAAAAAGTACATTCAATACACAAACGTAGTCTATGAAGTTAGTTATGAGACTAATGCATCTGATTTTACTTAGTGTAATCAAATTTTATTTTATCGTGATATTGTGACATCACCAATATAAAACATCAACCGGTCAGAGAGACAGAACTATCTTTAGAAAATCTTTTGACAAAAGAACAGAACAAAAAAAATATTACAGTGGTACATCTTCTACGAACACGCTTTTTAATGGATCAAAAATGTAATATTTTGCTCATTAAATTGAAATTTTGATTGATCAAATAAATCTTAATGCAAATAAAATTACGATGGTTTCTGCTTAACCATCTATCAGTTATCAAGGAACGGTATTGCACAAGCCAATCGAGATATAGTTTCCTTATAGTACGGCCGTAAATAGTTAATATGGTCGTTGTAGTGCAAATATGATACCGAACATACAATATGAGGCGCTCGCGTGTTGAAAACACTTGGGCATTCTTAAAGCTTTAAACTTTTGAACATAAATTATTCTTTGCGGCAGTCGCGCTCTAGTCTTACTGGGTGACCCTAGCCTTACAGGGCTCTAGCCATAAGACTAGTTAAATCTTTCGCAAGCGTCAGGTTCTCGAACACTACTTTGATCGATGATCACATGATTCAGGATTCTATGTTTACAAGTAAATTAGAGAAAAGAATCTGACATTAAAAACATGAAACAAAACTGTGGATCCCATCATCAATAAACATTCCTTAACACATTTTGAGGATTTTTTACCGTTGTTGGTATAGTTGTTGTTATTGTCCATAGTCTTATATTTCTGACGGCTTCCTTTTTTACCAAAGAAACAGTTTCACAAAATTTAACGTTTTATTCTATCCACAAAAGACAGAACAGATCGTCGTGTCCAATTATATGTTTATCCTAGTGGGTTGGATTTCCGATTAATTAAAAGTGCAATTGGCGATAGACGAAGTATACCACCAACAACTGATAGCCAAGCAACAACAGCGTAATAAGACTCCACAGCAAGCACATGATATCCTCTTTTCAAGTCGGTTTCGTCTTTTTTCTAACAACATTAAAGAAAAGCATCAAGACTTGAAAAAAATAAGTACCAAGGAAAGAATATCAGAAAATTTAAAATCACATGTTGTTTATGAGGCTACGTGTTCCATATTGCACAAAAATACATTGGTCAAACCTGGGTTGATAATTTTGGTTAAATTTAAATATAAAACAACAAAAAAATATATTATCTAAAACATGGTGGAATGAATAATTCAATTATCCGTACAATCAAGATTAATTTTACCCTCAGGGAAACTTGACTTTGCTTATCAAAGATAGGCTTATTAAGACTCCACAGCAAGCACATGATATCCTCTTTTCAAGACTCCACAGCAGGCACATGATAAAAGACGAGCAGCAGCCTTGTTCGCGGAAGAGTCGTGTCACGCAAACGAACAGTAGTACTATGAATGTAGCAGGTATATGAAATATTCATGATAAAGATTAGAGGAAAATTGAATGTGAAGAATTCGGAACAGTTTTAGAAGACATGTCGATCAGGCACAATTTCGTGAGGCGGTAGAAGACGACATGCCGAGTCATATGCTTATATGCTTTGATTGAAATTCCCGTCAGATGTATGTCTTTCCGTAGATGAGATGTAGTCGGAAACCATTTTCTTATCAGGCATAATTTTGCGAACCGCTAGAAGACACCATGCTGATTCACGCTTTTGTATGTTGTTTTTCAGAAAAAGGTGGGTAAACCTAGTGAAACTGCGTTTTGAGGAAAATATCTCAGGATAGCTTCCAGGATATTACCAGAAGAGTAGATTGAATATTTGGAATACGAAAACAGCTTTGAAGTTATGTGTTCTCTTACGATGGATTTCTAGAAAACCTCTGGAAATCCTAATAGCAGGAAAATACATGTTTTTCCTTTTCTGACTCTATCAGCGTGTTAATCAAGGAAAGGGAGTATTTTATGAGAGTTTTAACGATGTGGTTGGGTTTTGAGCTAGTCGGCTCCGTGAGAACCCGGTGTGTACTATGTAGTGTACTGTGTAAGCAGTTGATCTATTAGCCGCCAGTTGTCCTAAACAAAATGTTTTGGATAGTTTGCTTTAGTCCTGTTTCGAAGTGCTTCATTTTCACTTTCTGATGACACATTGTTCGAATTTTAATTCTTTTCCATTCAACCATTGTTAAAGTTTGAAGACACTGAGAATATGTTCTAGGATCACGTTTTCGGTGGCTGAATTACGTGTAATGCAGATATGCGACTGTGAAAAGTTTTGTGTCAGCAGTTTGCAAGTTCTTAGTTATTTTTTAGACAGTGGAAGTTGTGCGATTGAGTTAGCTGTCGTGCTCTGTATTCTTCTGTCAGACGATATTATTTTTTCAACTATACCAACAACGGTAAAAAATTGTCAAAATGTGTTAAGGAATGTTTATTGGTGATGGGATCCACAGTTTTGTTTCATGTTTTTAATGTCAGATTCTTTTCTCTAATTTACTTGTAAACATAGAATCCTGAATCATGTGATCATCGATCAAAGTAGTGTTCGAGAACCTGACGCTTGCGAAAGATTTAACTAGTCTTATGGCTAGAGCCCTGTAAGGCTAGGGTCACCCAGTAAGACTAGAGCGCGACTGCCGCAAAGAATAATTTATGTTCAAAAGTTTAAAGCTTTAAGAATGCCCAAGTGTTTTCAACACGCAAGCGCCTCATATGGTATGTTCGGTATCATGCAGCTCAAAATACTCAAAATACGTACTGCCATAAGGACAAAGAACTTTGTCATCATCTATATTACCGTTAAGTTGAGAGCAAATTTCATGTGTTGATTGATCTGGAAAATATGTATGGTCGAATCGTAGAACGAATGGCAAAAGCAATTGAAAACATGGAATTTGTGTTGATTTATATGTCCAAGGCTTATAAATCGTCTTCATATTGTCGGCTTGAGGCTGAGTATGTATGTGTTCAAGTTTCAGTCTTGTACAATACCTCTTGTAGTATTGTACTCCCTTGAGTTTTCCCTCTGTAAAAGCTTGAATCCGTGGGAAAATACAAGGAGAAATCCAATTTTGGAGAAAAAACCAACGTTTTTTCTTTGTTGAGATTATCTAAGTCATAACGAAGAAGAAAGGGTTGAAAAAATGATATTTGCATCACTTGATTAGATCTATATTTCTATATTTTTTCAAAACATAGGTTCTTGAATTAAATTTTTAGAATATTCTAAAAAGGATGATATATATCACGTTTTTAAAACTCTAATCTTTACTGGGCAAGTCTTCCCATCAACGTTTTCTTGATCCTGTAGTTCTTTGGTTTAATTGACCTAAATAAATGAGAGCTGCTAGATTGTATCAACGTTCCATTCTTCAACTAATTGAAAAGACTACAGTACTATTAGATTAAAGAGAGAGCGATCTACCCCCGCTCCTCGACATAAATCTGGGATAATGCTTCTGAGAGTTATACCCTCCAGGTTAAATAGTTGGATGATTGTATTCCCTTAAGAAGGATTGGATAGTTGTATACTTATGAATCGTTAGAGCACTTTATTAAAGGAAATGATCAATCTCACCCAAGGGCCAAACATAAGGTATATGATATATAAAAATCCTTACAGTCCGCCATTAACTCAAAAGATTATTCTAAGGAAATCATAAATCCAAATAATTCTCAGAAGCATCGATTCATGTCAAGTGGCGGGGCTAGATGGCTCTCCCTTTAATCTAATAGTACTGTTATGTATCAGTGAAAAGCGAGATGTATCATCCTTGTTAGAATATTCTAAAAATTTAATTCAAGAACCTATGTTTTGAAAAAATATAGAAATATAAATCTAATCAAGTGATACAAATATCATTGTTTCAACCCTTTCTTCTTCGTTATGACTTAGATAATCTCAACAAAGAAAAAACGTTGGTTTTTTCTCCAAAATTGGATTTCTCCTTGTGTTTTTCCACGGATTTAAGTTTTACCGAGGGAAAACTCAAGGGAAAATCCAAATTTGTTGAGGGACACCACGGGATTTTTTTCGTGTTTAAGCCTATCTTTGATAAGCAAAGTCAAGTTTCCCTTAGGGTAAAATTAATCTTCATTGTAAAATTCTCTACAGGATGGTATAGTCCTTAATTAGAAAGGTAAAACTTTGCCGTTGAAAAAACGTTGTTTTACTTTCTTTCAGCCGTTCTTATTGCACTGTCCCGAATTACCCCAGTGAAACACACTGACATTTTATAGGGGCTCTCTGGAAACTGACGAGTACTAATTAATCTTATTGAACTTTAACAAGATTTTTACATTAGTAGATAGAGAACTATTGGGTCTACCCACCTGCGAAGTGTCGGTTTTTCCCAAGTAAAAATGCTCCGGATACGCTTAAAATGCTGTGAAATTAGAGTTCCGAATTACCCCAATCTACTCTACTTTATATTTTACTTTCTTACTATAACCTATAGTGATAAGTGAATAAAATAATTCTTCCTATTTATTTCGCCGTTCCATAAAAAAACCTTAGTGACAAAGAACAATGTAGAGACCCGCCCTAACGGACCACTGCTTGAAGACCAGATCTAATTCTCGAAATTAATCATTACCCCAGAAAAAAAATGAAGTTCGAAAAATAATATCGTGTGACAGAAGAATACAGAGCACGACAGCTAACTCAATCGCACAACTTCCACTGTCGAAAAGATAACTAAGAACTTGCAAACTGCTGACACAAAACTTTTCACAGTCGCATATCTGCATTACACGTAATTCAGCCACCGAAAGCGTGATCCTAGTATCCATACCAAAATACAGTGCAGGGTGCCACTGTTTGAATAACTTTTGATAGGAATGAGATAGAGACCTGCGATTTTCGCTGTTCAATAGCCAAGACTTGAGCAGAACTTTTCTCAAGCGGAAGCAACTTTTGAAAAAATTCTAGAGGCCGGGTTTCCAGAGGATCTTTGAAAAATCGGCTTCGTTCTCAGAAAACTAAAATACATTGTTGGTAACTTTTTTGCATGCGTAGATAGTCCGGACGTTACTCTACAAAATTATGCAACTCCTGGCTCTCTAGCTATCGTCCTTCGGACAGGGCTCGCTTTCCCCGAGCACGTGTCTAACTCCGAGCAGACATCTCTGGGAATCTCAAAATGCCATGGACTATAGGTAATCGACTACGCTGAGCATAGTAGCAACATTTGTTTTTTGTGTAGAAATGAATATAACTTCGTCAGAGGCATTGTTGTGAAAAACCGGTTTTTCGCCTGTTACTAGCAAAAATTAAAATCCTTATATCTCGATCAAATCTCATGCTGACTCAAGGAAATTT
>CAJNOQ010006118.1:0-14109 GCA_905250885.1 Didymodactylos carnosus
ATTATTATGTAGAGGGTACAATTTTTGTTATGAAAACAAAGTTATTAATTTCACCGAATTTCAAACTGAGATTGAATTGAACATGAGTAGAATTGAAGGTATGTGTCATCCTAGTATATTCTCAGCTCTATGTAAACACTTACACACTTACTCTCAACAACTTATTCGTAATGTGAAACGGAAATGGACGAGTAATGTTAGTGATGATGAGAAGGAAGCTATAAAATCATTGAAAAATAATACAAATGTTGTAATTTGTCTTGCGGACAAAGGAAATGCGATAGTAATCCTGGATAAAAATGACTATATTTCGAAAGCAGAATGTCTATTGAATGCTAAACAATTTAAGAAAATCAAAACAAATTTAGTCCAGAGAACGGAGAAGGAATTAAACAGATACATTCGAAAATTATATATAGACGATATAATTGATCAGAAAACGTTCTATCGACTTCGGTCCACGTGTTCTTCGATAGCCGTTATGTATGGACAACCTAAGATCCACAAACAGAATTTTCCTCTACGTCCAATTATTTCTACAGTCAATACTTAAAATTACTAATTATCGAAATATCTTGCCGCTCTCATCACGCAACGCAGACCTCAACCATTATTCTCGTTCATCAAAGATTCATTTGATTTAGCGAAACGAATTTCGAAACTCAACGAAAGTAAAAATCAAGTATTATGTTCATTTGACGTCGATAGTCTGTTTACCAACGTACCAATGAATGAAACAGTTAAAATAATTTTAGAAATGATCTATAAAAATGGAAGACCAGCAGACGTCCCATTTGAACGTGAACAGTTGAAAGAACTATTGAAATTATTTGTCAAAGACGTACCATTTCATTTTATAAATAAGTATTACATACAATGTGATGGAATCGCTATGGGGTCACCCTTATCTCCGATCTTTGCGGATATCTTCATGTCTAATCTAGAACTAAAAAGTAATCGATTCTCAACTAACGAACCGTAAGTGTGGCTGCGGTATATCGATGATGTATTTTGCATTTTCAAAACTACACAGAACATTCTGGATTTTCTGATAAGGATAAACAAATGGCATGAAAATATTAAGTTCACTGTTGAATACGAATCGAATGGACAACTGCCTTTTCTCGATATACTTGTCGTCAGAAATTCACAAACTGATAAATATGAAACGATGGTGTACAGAAAAGCTACTCATACTGATTTATACCTGCTTTACGAGAGTAACCAATGTCGTAAATATAAATTAGGATTTATTAGAGCGATGATAATTCGACTGCTGATGATATGCTCTACTAATGATTACAAAAAGGATGAATTAGAACGATTGAAAAATGTACTACGTGATAACGGATATCCGGAACATATAATAAAGAAAGGAATTCGTGAAGGTGAAATTGTAACTAAAAACATAATCAAAAAACAACAACAGCCTACACAGACAAATGCACAAATACCAGCTCCTACTAAGAAACGAACTATGTTCTTCACTCTTTCGTACTATGGTCATGAATCTGATATACTAGCAGAAAGATTGAAGAAGATCAGTAGAAAACTTTTGCCAACAATTCAGTTAAACATTGCATTTCGAAAAACTATGACACTCAAAGCAATTTTCTTACCTCTTCAAAAAGGTAAAGACGAATCGAGAAGTACAATGAAGCTGGTATACAAAATTCCATGCAAAGACTGTAATATTTCATATATTGGAGAGACAGGACGTCAACTGACAACACGAATGAACGAGCATCAGAAAGATATAAGGAAAAATACATTAACGTCAGCCGTTGCACAACATGCTAATTCGAAATCACATTCATTTGATTTCGATAAGGTAGAAAAGTTAGCTTATGAAAGCGGTTGGAGAAAACGAACTATTAAAGAGAGTTTATATACTCAGTTTGCATATGGTAAATCAATTAATGATACGAAATACAAACTGAAAGTCTTTGGATAATGCGAATAAAGTCCTCCGTGGAGGACAGTTTTGTGGCAATGTAAAGTTCTTTGAACTTGTTATTCGAATAGCAGGCTAATTTCTATCTTTTTCTGTTCTTCCGATATGTCAAATAGCAAAAGAGTCACATTTTGGGATATACAGAGAACGTAAATCGTTTTGTTGTCATTTGTTTCTTGACAATGGTACGAGTCAGTACCGAAAGCTCAAAATCGACAAATAAAATTATTGAATTTGGTTAAAATTCTTAATATGTATTTTGTTGCGGTCTTATACGAAGTATTTTATTTTATCAGCCTTTTGTAAGATTGATTGTGAGAATATTGAGAATTTGAAGTAGGACCCAACATTGTGGACCCGAAACGACGTCTTATAGTCCATTTCTAATAACAAATTTTTTGCTGTGCTATCTAACATGTTCAATAGCTACAGAAAGTGTGTCTGAGTAATGAAACGGAGTCTCATGGCTCACTATCGCAGGCTAGAGCCATCCACACGAGTCTAATAGTAGTTGAAATTCTGTGCATTACACTCTTTAGATGTCTAAGTAAATCTTCCACTGTTAGACATATGTTGTCCGAAAGTGATTGATATAACACTAGAATAAAACATAATCGATTTCTTTGACGTATCGCTATTGTTTCAGTAAACTACGCAAGACTGTTATAAGTGGAAATTGCTTCTCGATCGAATATTGTCTGTTGTAATGTCATACAACTTTGAATATTGGGGAAGAGTTCGAGACTGAGAAATGATAAAGCTGGCAGTTAATAAGGCGCGAGGCGTAGTAACTGATAATATAAATAACTGGTAAATTCTCGTCTCATAGTCAGTGATGATATCACGTTGGTAAGCGAGGGACCACAGCTTAATGTCTCTAAATTTTTCCAGACGTCGTGAACAAGTGCAACTACGGCGATAACCAAGAAGCTGAATTCAATATCTCTTGTTGTATGTAAAAAGATATCTCAACAGTCAGCTAGAAGGATGAAACTTCGTATCGAACATCATGGTAACTATCTTACTGTAAATACATCGATTGGGTGTATTTTCTACGAATAAATTTGTTGAATTCGCAGAACTTTTCGACTGACGTAAGTAGATCGTATATGGCGAAGCAAGAAATCGTAAGAGAAACAAATCCAGATACTGTTGCCAGAGTAGCAGGCGATACTCCATTAAAAATTCTAGACAAAAGAGTAAAACGTTCATCTGACCTGATTATCCGATACAAAACCCGATGCATCGAGCTGTAGCTGAAAAAAATCATAACTCGATACAAAAACGCCAGTTTTGAAGTGGGTAGTAGTAATTAACTGTACCTATAACTAAGCTGCAACACTATTCTTACCTGTCTTTCAAAAAGTGAAGACTTTTATCATTACCTTGTTCGGACAAATCATTACAGGCTGTTCACGAATTTCCCAAAGTTGCACTTTACTGATCTAAAGTAAATTAGCAGTTACTCTGATGAAAGAAACATAAAATTAACGGTACAAAATACTTACTTTCAGATAAAAGCACGGAGCAGTTTGGTACGACAGTGAACCCTTAAGTCATATTTCTATTACATTCTATCTACGACCACACGCAGACATAAAAGGCATTTGATGAGAGAGAATCAAACAAACAAAGACGCATTTCCTAGATACGTCAAATAATTGTGATTTATGCAAGAAACAAACTTTATTTAATGACACATGCAAGATTTGTTCGAAAGGAAATAATAGTTTGCCACTAAAAGCGTATTAGTAACTTCTGCCGCCAATAAAACGCAACAGCACGTCACACCAGTGTAACAACAAAATAGAAACTGCCAGTAAAAACAAATAAGAACTGCCATCCATACCGACCGCCACATCACGACGGATTCTACAATGTTCGTGCTACTCAGCATAATACTAATTACAGTCAATATTTTTACAACATCCAGCTACAGTAACAGTCAGAATCGTACACCCAACGCTCGTAACTTCACACACTGCTGCGGTTGCAACTGTATTCTAGCACATCCGAAACCCTGTTGCCACCGAAATCAAAATCGTACGTTTATGTTTCTTCCCATCAGTTAACAAACCCTGACCGCCAGGTAAACAAAACCGTTAATACACTTACAATTAAAACATTTGTAGGTACATGCTCGCTTTCAAACGGTGGGTGTGATGGAAATGCTACGTGCTCCATTGGACAAGGAAATGTTGTTGTATGTACATGCAATCCGGGCTATGTTGGTAATGGAACAACTTGTCAAGGTAATAGTAACCTATCTAGGATATCTACGGTATTCTAAATGCTTACAGTAAAATTTCAGGGTTTCCTTTATTTAATTGACTGTAAGTCTAGGGTCCAAAACTCACTCAACANTACATATCAGCAGGCGTGAGAATTGCGTGCAGCTTTTCGCAGTAAAAACTCATTTTCCGAGAGAAATGAGAGTGACCGTGCTGGAAATTCCCCTTTGCTCATTGCTAGAGCTACTAGAATTCACCGTGATTGTCCCAAAAAGACTTTAGTTTTTCTTCATTTTACTCACGCAAACGGTGGAATAAGAGGTCAAAACACTGAATTAGACTGAACATCTGTTTGGAATTCAAATATATCTAGGAATATGCTCGCTTTCAAACGGTGGGTGTGATGGAAATGCTACGTGCTCCATTGGACAAGGAAATGTTGTTGTATGTACATGCAATCCGGGCTATGTTGGTAATGGAACAACTTGTCAAGGTAATAGTAACCTATCTAGGATATCTACGGTATTCTAAATGCTTACAGTAAAATTTCAGGGTTTCCTTTATTTAATTGACTGTAAGTCTAGGGTCCAAAACTCACTCAACATTCTTTCGCCAAAAAATGGAACGCGAGATTAAACTGAGTAAATTCTGAAAACAAAACCACTTAAACATAACCTTTTCGATACGTCTGTTGTGGGGATTTTACAAATAGCTGTAAGCGTATACTACTTTCTCATCATTATGGTTCATCGTGTGACAACTCAAGCTATATCAATTAAAATCTTTTTCAAGTAGGTGAACTAACTAGTGTCATGAGCCAACTGAGGTGCGTGGATTGATACATAGAAATAATGTTTTCAAGTCTGTGTTCCGTCTTTTACATATCAGCAGGCGTGAGAATTGCGTGCAGCTTTTCGCAGTAAAAACTCATTTTCCGAGAGAAATGAGAGTGACCGTGCTGGAAATTCCCCTTTGCTCATTGCTAGAGCTACTAGAATTCACCGTTGTTTTCGTGGAAAGCGTATTTTCGATTTTGGCATTGTGTTCAGGTGGGGCCACCAAATAGGTTGAATCTCTGGTTGTATTTTGGGAGTTTGTTAGGTCGTGTTTGGTCTAGACATATGTAAAATCGGGCAGATTTGGATAACGTTTGTGCGGAACTTATATCACTTACTTAAAAGCCTACTGTGTGTTTAGGTAAAAATTCGTCTTGTGTTGTGTCCCCGGCGTCCGGCTACATGAGCTACTACAATCTGATTACCTTGCAAAGTTTGGACACGACTTCGGATGTTGAGTTTCTGACCTTAGTTTGTGGCTTTTTCTCCGGTACGTCATCTTCAAATTTCGCTATCCATGTGGATCAGAATACGTGGAATCAATCAATACCGACATTGGAGATTGCAGGTGGGATTGCTGCATCGACAAACAATATGAACGTTGATGCAGGCAGTTGTACGGTGAATACAAATAATACGATCACTGAAAATGCCGTTACTCAGTACACCGTTAATTCTGTTCGCCAATTTACAATCAACGGTGGCAATAACCATGCTAGTGTCTACAAGGATTCTACTCTCACCTCCAAGTGTCAAAATGTCACTTCGACCCTGCAAGCCTTCTCCTTGCAATTAGCACAAATTAAAGCGAATAACAATGCGACCATTCCCAGCTCACAGGGACCTCTCAATCTAAACGTCAATACCAAGGATAGCAACGGAATTGCCTACTTCACGTTTACCGACGGGAACAGTGTCTTAAACAACGGCAACGTTAACCAACTCCAAATCAACAACGTCGTCAATGCCTCATTCATTGTCATCAATCTGTTCGGCTCCAGCATTTCGTTCGCGCAAGGCAATATGGTTGGTGATTGGCTCACGTCGCTGTACGGTCGTAGTCGTACATTGTGGAATTTCTACAATTGTACGACGCTCACTCTTCAGAACAATATGATGGGCGCCGTACTCGCTACGTCGGCCAACACCGTGGCAAAATCCGACATCGAAGGTGCCACAGTCGTGAAAAGTCTGACTACAACGGCCGAATTGCATACACCACCATTGATTTATCCATGTTAACCAAATAACCGCTTTAGGAGAGTAGTACTCACATTTAACTACGTTTCTTTTACGTCAATAGCCCGCACGAGTGGGTATGTATTTTTTTTATCACAAATTTCTTTCTGTCGAAATGAGTTACACTTTTGATCACCAAATCAATTAAAGAAAATATCAGATGAAATATGTCAACAGTTGACAGTTTTTGAAATTCTATTGGTTTTTTCAACTAACAAGAGCTATAAATAATTGCCCTCAACTGTAGATGATACCATTAAAAAAATGATCTTCAACTAATGATGGCTTAATTTGTGTTTGTGATAATCCACATTTAACATATACCTTTTATGTGAAACCACTTTTCGAACTGACTCTCACACCGCCCTCACCTTTACCATCGCCCACTCGGAAATCGGTGTCCAAATATGTTTAATGTCGATTATCACAAACACAAATAAAGTCCTCATTAACTATTTGCAGATGCTGTTTCACTCTATACACAAGGTATCGATATATTACGAGTAGCAACAACGATTAATAACGATCTCGTCACTATTAATCAGTAATCGAAAGACCGAAAGCTGTCATTAGAGTTTTCCTTATCGTGTTTATAGGAAATCTCAAACGAAATCTCACAAAACCCTAAGGTTTTACAAAAGATTTTCTGGAAAACCGAAACTATGCTTTTTCTAAATTTTCGATTCTTTTTTTTTAAAGTTTCCTAGAAACAAATATTGCCACGAGACGCAGCGTGATCGATTATGCATAATTCATCCATCTTGAAGGCAACCAGTCGTCACTTTTTAATCAGGACTTTTGTTGTAAATCTTTTTAATTGGTGCACCTTTAGAGTTTCGAGCAATAAGAAACTAAGAAAAATTTTTTTTAAAACTCTTTACTATCTTCTAACATTACAAGTGGACGTACTAATAAAATTAGATAATATACTGAATAAAAAAATATTTTCACTGTGCGCGTGAAGAAGGCTTTTTCCTTGAGTCTGGGAGACTTCCTCCTTAGAAACTCCTTTCACTGAAAAAGAACCAAACGAAATTGTGCCCTATCGATCTCGCTCATTTACAATTTCGTACAATGTTTCAGTTACGCACCTGGACCAGAGCATGGACAAGTACAAGTATACAAGTAAAAGTACTTGTACTTTTTACGCTGTACTTTCAAAAAATACTTTATACTTGTACTTCAAGGGCTTTTTTAGATTTTACTAAGATTTATAATATAAGGTAGCAAACTTCTCTCCATGCTTTATTTTCACCCACAGCGGTTTTATTCTTGAATAAGTATAATTATATCTTTTTAATTAACATAACAAATAATATATGTAGGATAAGCGATAAACGGTAAACTGGAAATTGGCCAAACGGAATTTGGTCGTATTTCTATATTCAACTAGAAGTTGGCCAAAAATCTAAATTGTACATGAATTTGGCCATTTTGCCAAAAACAACCATACGGTTGTGAATGATCTGACACTATAAATACGCATAACGATGCAGCTATTGCAGTATACCGAGCTGCCATACTGTCTGCTGCTACAACGATTGCACAAAATAGCTTCTCGCCAGTGTACATTGTATTCAGTATGATTGCTACTACATATATTTATAATCTCTTCCTTCACTTGCAACTGCAGCAAACACATTAAAGTCAGATTTGCATGAATTTACATCTGTGGCCACTTTCTAGTGGAATTTGGCAAAACAGTCAAGTTCTTATGGAATTTAGATTCTTAGCCAAATTCTTGTGGAAGTGAAAATAGGTGAAAATAACCTAAAGGGGGCTTCTCTCTCCTCCTCCTCGCGCTTTTATGATATGTTGCACAGTTTAATGCCCTCTTCTAGGTATGTTACGAACTTCTGACTTTGTTTCAAAGAAACTAACGGGGTTTTTTAAAGAGTTTTTTAGATCCAAAAACCGTGAGTTTTTCATTTTGAAACGACCACGAACGCTTTTTTAGTTTTTTGGCCTACAAAACCTGTTAAAAAACTCTTTTGGGTTTTTTATCAGTGTTTTAGTCCAAAAAACACTTTTATTGTAGTTTATTAATCTACGACTTTTTTTAGAGTGATAGAGAACTCAATTCTCTATTGATGGAGCCTAAAACAGACTCTTTGAACTACTGAACCTACTCTCAAAAACACGGAATAAAAGTGACCCATTTTTTCTGGGTTAGTTCAAATATATAAGTAATAGAAGTTCATTCGATTAATGAAAGTCGTGCTTCTCGTTTCCAACTTTCTAATATTTAGCGCTTTATTTTGAAAAATTTTGACCACTCTTTCATACACATCTCATATTTTACTGCAAATAAAAAAGAGATAAAAACATGCACAAGTGCAATTTCTATCTCGGTCATAATCTCCACAGAGCAGGCGGACATGTGGTTTTTTAACCTGAAAAGTGGTTATTCTTGCTAAGTATTACTTTGTTACGTCATAAATGTTAATAGAATCTAAAAGAAATCAAATTTGAAAAACGATTTTTTTTAATGAAAAATCCCCGCGGGAGATCCCTGTCATAAATTTTTGTAGAAAACTTTTTTATTTACAAAACTAACAAATTATACGTCATTCGATGCAGTTATGTCTGCTGATCCCGAATATGCTATGATTTTTAATACAAGTGTTCCTGGATTGAACAAAACAGATTTTACCTCAAAATTCAAGGTTTTTTGGAAAACCTATAGCTCAGTTTAGGCTTTTTCGGCTTTTTCCGCTAATTTGCGTTATCTATAATAGATGCAGCATATGTCTATGAACATTTTGGTATAATTTTGAGTCATGTTCAAAGTGGGATGTCGTGGACCACCACATTACATTCGAAGTACCTTTTGGGAAACAGAGTTAGTTCGAAAGGTATTTTGTTTTCGTGGATCGTAGGTTCTGGTCGAAAAAACTTTTCTTTTTCTAAGTAGATGAAAGTGTCTGTATACAGAATATATATAGACTTTAAATTTTAAGTATGTTGAATCCAATAAAAGAACGTTTTTTCTGGAGATGGGTAGTATAAAGGCTACTTTTTGCTGATACATTTTTCCAAGAAATTTAGCACTTGGAACAAAACTTTTTATGGCACTAAATAGCCCATCCATTGAAGTATATTTGACACCATTTGAATTTTGAAAAGGCGCGCTTTCAATTCTTTACCGAATGTCCACCTGGGTGCCCACTGTGTGTGAATAGATGTTATGAACAGTTCATGTATTTTGTTAGAATTTAATTTATTCAGAAGAAGAAGAAATTGTACCGCTGCTGGGTTATTGATCTAGTTTATTTAAACATACCTGTTCGCTCGTACGTAGACCAGAGCCCTGCAGGTTGATCCTAACCTAACCTATAGGTTAGGTTAGGATTAGGTTGCAAAAGTTATAGACTAGGTAAGGTTATAGGTTGTTCTATTTTTTTTCAATGGTTAGGTTAGGATTAGGTTGTGAAATTTTTTATAGGTTAGGTTATAGGTTGCCAATTGACAACCTGCAGGGCTCTGACGTAGACATCCCGTATTATGTAATACATAATACATGCACTCTAAAAAAAGGTCGTAGAATACAAAACTAAAAAGGGTTTTTCATTTTCAAACGACAGCGAACGCCTCTTTGTGTTTTAAAGTGCTGAAAAAAACCCTTAAAGGATATACCCCTAAGGGTTTTTTGAGCACTTTAAAATACAAAAAAACGCTCGGTGTCCCTTGAAAATGAAAAACCCTTTTTAGTTTTTTATTCTCCCTTTTTTTTTTCTTAGAGTGTGGTGCATAATATATATTACTCAAAACTTTCAACAGAAATTGGTAAGAAACGTATGATGTGTTGTATCTTTGATCTCTCGTGCAAATTATTATCAGTAAAAGAAGAATTACAAAATAGTCAATATAAAGAATGTGTGAAACTGACATCTCTAATTGTCCGAAGTAGTCTCAAAAATTTATCCAGTAATGTGCACTCATACTTGTATGTTATTATCGATAAGTGAAATCAAGCAATTAGATTTATTTAAGAACTGACAACAGCACACGTCCAGTATCACATATGTACTGTTATCGAAATATTTAAGAACAAAATTTGGTGATGGCACTGATCCACTAATCCAAATAACTGAAAGTCCTATTACCAGTGATGTTTAAAAGTTGAAAAAATCATGAGAAAGACTAGTGGCCTCGTTGGTTCCTTTTGTAGTCTGCTATTCACTCATCAGAGAGGTCTATTCTGTGGGACGTTTAAGACCCAGCGTCTCAAACAAAAGCAGGTAGGACGCTTTTTTGCTTTAAAAAGTCATTTTCCAGATGGTACACGGAAGGCTTAAACCTCTGAGAGGATACAAATGCTTCCGTGGAGATAGATGCCGCGGTCAATCCTTAAGCTCGTAGTATTCACTTTGAATTTTCAAACAAAGAATAAACTTATTACGAAATGAACAAAGAATAACTAAACAAAAACGTATTAAAAGAAAATATTTATTCATATGTTTAACCTTTATGACCATTTTTTTTAATATCAAGTGTCGATATTAATATCAACTGATATATCAACACCGGATAATTCTCTATCAGCGACAGAAACAAATGTATTAACTTGTCGACAAACTTATTACTAATGGTATCAGCTGGGAACAATATGTTTCTCTTACATATCTTAAATGTCAATTACTATATTCAAAAAATTATCATGCGATGAAACTAAAAGATTACCAACAAATTGCTCAGTGTGTATAGAGTATGTTGTTTGTTCCATCAGTATAAGTTTATAAATATCTTTGACGCACGAATTCGCAGAATCGTACTGAAAGATCTTATATGCTTGCAATGTAAGTAAAATTTTCATATAGTTCTGCAGTGAAAACAAATAGCGATAGATTTAATGACATTAACAATGTCTGCGAATAATCTACTAAAACGATAAACTATCTAATTTCTAATTCACGACGAAAGTGCATTAAATTTATTAATCTTGTCTTGTACCGTTAACTTCAATTCTCACAGGTTTAATTGGATAACTGTTTAAAATGTTGTCGATAGAACTTTGGACATTTTGAAATTCATTGACTGAACTGAGACGAGGTGCTTTAGTAAAAAAGAATATAAGTATAAATAATAAGTTGATTATAATGAGTAATAATAATGCTAATTGTTTTAACCGAAGCTCGTCTATTCGAGCTTGTACGGCTGGTATTGGACATCCACATATCATAAGACCAATCAAAAAGCCTGTCAAGGCGCCACCAATATGTCCAAAATGATCAATATCAACAAAAATACTAATGATTATATAGGGTACGACGAGTGAAGCAATTTGTATTAGAATTTGACGACGATCAAGAGTATAAAGTGCTTGAAGACGATCCATTAGATAAAAGAAAACGAGACCATAACATGCACCCGATGCACCGACTGATACTATAAAAAAAGATTATTTCATTAGAGATACCCCTCCCCTTATTTTGGGCTTTCCGTAGAACTGCGGTGAAATAAAAACTAAAACTGCCTAAGGCTTCCTATTTTCAGAACTGATTGGAAACTCAATGGAGCACCTTCTAATTTTGTTTCAAGTTTCTAACTACTGCCGTTCACTAGTTTCCCAGAAAACTTGGTTTTTCATCGGACCACGTCATGATCCCTCTTTAATTTCATCCGATAGATTAAAAATTTTATCAGCAGTACTCAAGCTCATAGCGCAGAGATATACTTTTGGAATTTTCTTTTATATCTTTCTTTACCGAGTTATAGGGTTTCTAAAATTTAAAAACTTTTCTAAAAGGTTTTTCAAAGTTTTTCAGTATTTTTCGTATAACTCGGTAGAGAAAGGTCTAAAAAAGATTCCAAAACTTTACCTCTGCGATATGATCTTGAGTACTGCTGATAAAATTTTTAACTCTATCAGATGAAATTTAAGAGGGGTCATAATGTGGTCCGGTGAAAAACCGAATTTTTTGGAAACTGGTGAACGGCAGTAGTTAGAAACTTCAAAACAAAAACGAAAAGGTGCTCCATTGAGTTTCCAATCAGTTTTGAAAATATGAAGCCTCAATGAGTTTTAGTCTTTATTTCACAAAATTTTTACGGAAAGTTCAAAATGAGGGAAGAGTACCCTTAAATAACTTTCGTTAAAATACAAATTCTTACTACTCTGACGTTGAAATACGGCACTTAATAGTCCACCAGTTAAACCGGACAAAATATAAACGAGACTAATTTTAACTGTACCATACTTTGTTTCTAAACTAAAACCAACTATCATGATGTTTAATACATTAAGTATCAAATGAAGCATGTTGGCGTGTAAGAACATTGCGGTTAGAAATCGATACAATTGATATGGATAGAGAAATGAATAACATCGATATTTTAAAAACTGATCATAAGTACATTTATCGTACAATGGCCACTCTTTGCCTTCTCCACGAGTACATACAACGTCCATTAATCGAATTTTTGTAGCAGCTGGTTTCATACATGGTACAAACTGTCCACCCATTCGAATTAAAGTTAATGTTGTTAAATTAATACCACCATTATAAATAAAAGCAACGATGAGTAAAAGTATATTAATTATACTAATAATAATAGTAAAAATTGGCTTATAAAAACGTTGATTCGGATCGGATATGGTAACAATATCTCTGAACTTATCAGCAATAACGTGTATTGTTAACGGTCTTGCTGGTCGTGACTCTGGTATATCTGGATGAATAAGAACAGTAGCCATGGTCGTTGTGGTTCATGTAACTTCAGTACTGTTATACTATGAATATTTTTCTGTCTGACTTTGACTAAGACTTTTTCGACAAGAAGAAGAAGAAGTTATATTAGTCTTTTCTCTTATTTTTCATCTATTAGAGGTTCTTTTTTTCTTCGTTTGTTTCTTTTCTTGTCTAATAAGTCATAATGATCATTTTTTTATCCTCGTCGATTTTAGTTCTTTTCTTCTAGGAGAACAAAACACACTTATGCTTAGTAGACACATCTATTGCAGTTACATTTTCGACAGTTTTGTTTTTACCAGAAGAATTACACATCGATAAGAGAACACACAATATATTAATTTCTGTTATATATAGTATGTCTTAGAAATTCAGTCATGCTGAATCAGTTCACATAAAAAAAAATAGAAGGTTTATAAACTTAGATCGAGGTGTAAGAGAATGTTATTCGTAGAAGCTTGGAAAACGAATTTTTCTTGTCAGTTCTTCAGTTACTTACATTATTCGTAAATAATCAGTTTCGATGTTTAACAGGCAACAACCGTGATTTTAATTTCCGCCATAAAATAAAAAATCTATACAATTCACGTGATACTTGGAAAAATGAAAAGAAATGAAATAAACAAAGAGAAAAAATGTTCTTTTTTAAAGAAAGAAATATGCTTTTATGTATATACCGGAAAGTAGTACATATAGCGAGAGTTATACAGTTAAAATATTTCAGCTTCATCAAATATATTTTGAAAAAAAGTAGGAAAACAACATTCTTTTCGCCGACAGTTCCATGACGGCCTGTCCAGCTAACTGGAATTTTGTAATGTTTTTTGGTGATTTTGTTCCATTTGTAGAAACTTTTTTTAAAAAGTTAGAACTCAAAAGCGAATGAGCCATTTTGTAGACAATTCAATTCTCTATCGATTGATCTGCTTTTGAAAAATTTTAGCGAAAATCTCTTGGTAAGAAAATTGAAAACAATGAGAGCTGCTTTACTAAATTTATAAAAAGGATATGCAAAAAGTACCTCTCATTGTCAGACGTGCGCGATTACAATTACAAAATGTAAAGTTCAAACATTGCTATTACCTGTAGAATTAAGAATTCTAGAATTATGAACTTTACATGTATGTAAAGTTGAACTTTACTTGTTCAGAATTTTC
>CAJNOQ010006119.1:0-14107 GCA_905250885.1 Didymodactylos carnosus
TAAATTTTATTTTGCTCATTGGTTGAAAAAAGGCGCCAAAACGAGAAAAATAAAATTTAGGCAAAAACTACGTTGATTATGTCGACTCCAGAAAAGAAGTGAAGATGTAATTATAAGAAACCCGCTGTCGGATTCACCGACAAATTTTGCACCTGGTGCCCGATTTTTATCCAATTTGGTTCAGCGCGGGGCAAGCACCAAATTTTCTAATGATATTCTCTAGTAGAAATATTTATGATTACATGGATAGTGATGAATCAAAATAAAGAGAGCACCTAAAATGTTCTGCCTTACTGCAGGAAAACTAAAGACAGCATGCACTACCGGAGAAAATCAATCGATCGGAGTCAGTCGCAATAGTAGAATGAATTAGTAAGCCAAAGCATAAAGTTGAAAAATGACTTTTTTGCTTACCTGGGCACATATAAGACGAACCGTTAGTTCTAGAGATGCATGCACACCAGCTTGAATTAGATTTTTTTCGATCTATTTACAGATATACAATCGCGAAAAGAAGATGTATTCCTTTTCTTAATAAAAACTTCGACTAAGCAAACGAGGCATTTTTCCATGTTTCAGAGAGAAACAGCACTGGTTTTTGTTCGAAATAACAATTAGTCTGACATTTTTGTTATTGGATCATCTTATATTTGAGTACAGAATTGCTCTAATCCATCCGCTCCGGAAGTATGAACAAAAATAACAACGAAATATTTTCTCGATCGATTCTCTATAGTGTTTTGAGTACACCTAAATAAAGTTGAGAAGGTTATATTTAACTTGGCAAGCAGAAAAAGCTCTTCAAATAACGTGCATGTCAAAAGGCCATGTATTTGTATGAGAGTACTGGAATTAGGAAAAAAAAACATGTGGTTTGTCGAAACTAGAGAAGGATACGAAAGAAAAAAATTTCGAGACACATGTCTTTTTGTGCATACTAGAAAAGGAACAGGGATCTCAAATTATTCTTTTGGAATGTTGGGCATAAAGTTCCGAATGGTGGACGTTTATTTTAACGAAATAACATCATGTCAGTCTAAAATACCCGATGACTTCAACTAAAGTCACGTATTGCAAATAAATTAAAATCAATATTGTGAATTTTTTTAACAATTTATCGTTAGAATTACACTGTCATTTCTTCTTATAGTTCTAATTTGGAATTCATTCTTTCAAAGCTAATTTTTCTAATTTCAAACAATAGATTTTTCCTTTCAAATAGGTTTTATCGACAAATTCATATCACACATCTGATAAATCCTGAGACGCGCACTACAAGAAGACTGATGTTTTTCGAGACGACTTGAATCTTTGCATATTATGTAATAACCCGCCAATCTTTTCCTCTTTCAAATATGAAGCAGAAGTAGTATGACTTCAAAAAAATTACTAGTGGGGAACAAAATATACCTCCCACGGGGGATTTATTTAGTGGAGGACAAAATGATCAAATGGGGGACATTTGAGAACCCTGAAAGGAACATATATAAGATGAATATGGGATATATTCATTCTCATCTAAACTAAACGGTGTCGTCTCGATTCGTCCCTAATTGATTTCTCAATTCGCCCTTAAAATTTTTTTCTTGATTCGTCCCTCAAATGCACGCATAGGCTAAATTATTCGGCTTTTAAATTTATTTAATAAACTTTGTAAAAAGACCAACACTAATAATTAAGAATATATATGGTTGTTTAACCGCTCTACCACATTTAATAGCCAGTTCAGCATTTGTTATTGTTCCTTTTATGTGTTCTTCATGTAATTCTTTTAACTTACTATCAATATTATTGTATAATTTTTTTCGTTTCCTTATTTGATCTGATTCTTCAGCTCTATGATGTTGATATAAATGTTAACATTAACAGACACGAGTTTTATGGAAAAACACATCTGGGAAGAGCTTTTTTATGACAGGTAGGTATAAATGTAAATGTAAGGGTATAAATGTTAACATTTATATCAACATCATAGAACTGAAGAATCAGATATGCAAATAAGGAAACGAAAAAAATTATACAATAATATTGATAGTAAGTTAAAAGAACTACATGAAGAACACATAAAAGGAACAATAACAAATGCTGAACTGGCTATTAAATGTGGTAGAGCTGTTAAACAACCATATATATTCTTAATTATTAGTGTTGGTCTTTTTACAAAGTTTATTAAATAAATTTAAAAGCCGAATAATTTAGTCTATGCGTGTGCATTTGAGGGACGAATAGAGAAGGGGCGAATTGAGAATAAAAATTTACGAGGGACGAATTGAGAAATCAATTACGGACGAATCGAGGCTAAACCAACTAAACGGAACGTCCATTATATACACTTCTTATTTTGTTATCATATACATGCGAAGATCGTTTTTCTGCCTACTTATTGTAGTTTATATCTGCTACCGTTATCCTGAACTATTCCATCAGGTTCTCAAAGAAAAGTCCGAGTAAAACATGATGTAATCATTATCCTACCTGTCATAAAAAAGCTCTTCCCAGATGTGTTTTTCCATAAAACTCGTGTCTGTTAGGGAAACCATCAAAAATATCTGAACGCGTGGAACGTGGACGTGCACTATATTCCACGTACAGATAAATTTGTTCATTTCTGTTGACGAGTAGATATAGATGAATATCGTGCTTTTTCTTTTTCTCGCATAACCGGCAAAAAAAGAAAAAGTTGATATGTGCAGAATGGAACAAATTTTTGTTTTCTATTATTAGTTGCATAATTTAACTTATATAAGGCTGAATTATATATTTTCTTTAAAGATCGACATAAAGAAAAACAAATTTTATCTTTTAGTCTAATTGTTGATGTACTCTTCTAACTCAAGAAATATCACTCATTAGGATTTTATCAACTTAACGAGTTAAATAACGGGTGGTGCAAAAGTTCTGCATTAATTTTGTTTTTGATACAGCGTTGCAATGGTACATCAGAGAGATTTTATCCTTTTTTTGTTAGAAAGAGCAAAATGACTGGTGCAAAAATATATAAAAGTATTTGATCGGAAATGTTTCCCGAAGGCCACAAAAATCTTAGAACAAAAGGCATCGGGAAAACTGTTCCGCACCCTTTTCGAATTTAGAAAATACTTCGCTCAATAAGAAAGTTTACCTTTTTATTCGTTTTACTCCGAGTTTTATAATGTTAGAATTGCTGCACAAAAAAGAAATTTTCTTCGTGTTTTATAACGGTCGAAATGAACACTTTTATAACATCTTATTTTATTACCGATTTTTCATCACTGTCGATCGCAGTCGAAAAAAGAGATTCTAGTCCTAGAGAGAAGTTGCTGAAAACTATATACTTTGTATGAAAAAGAAAGCTTATTGAGTCCTCTACCAAACGAAATTATTTGGAATAGAACACAGCCGCTCTGTGAGCTATTGGGACAAAAAGTTGTTTTCGTGTTGTAAATGCCAAATTGAGTTTTTAATCAAAGTGTCTTCTGTTCAGTATCTTGTACTCAAGGCCAACTTTTTTAATATCATACGAAAGCCTTCATTGTAATGAACAACTTCATATATATGGTGCTCGAAAACATAGATAATGGGTAAAGAAAAAGGTCAAACAAATATATTTGAATACAAAAATTGTGACCGAAGGTGCGCAAGAGTTTCCTGATGCCTTCTGTTCTAAGATTTTTGTGATCTTCAGGAAACATTCCCGATCAAATACTTTTATATATTTTTGTACTAGATACTTTGCTCTTTCTAACAAAAAAAGGATAAAATCTCTCTGATGTACCATTGCAACGCTGTATCAAAAACAAAATTAATGTAGAACTTTTGCACCACCCGTTAGAAGTTAATCAGAGAGTATTGATTCCTATTTTTTATCTCAATCCAATAAAAAAATGTTCAACATCCTACCGAACTATTTCTCAACACTAGGTCCCGTCGAGCTTTTGAGATATAGAGCCATCAATATCATTGATTGGCTTCAGTTTTTGTTTTACGTTGATTAGTCAGATCAATTTTAAGTGGGATTTGTTCCACTACTATGGCCTTTTAGCTTTCTCTTCTGACCATGATAGTCGGAGATGTATGACCAAGTTTGTCAATTAATTACAAGATACATCAATAAAGTTGAACAATGTTATGTATTCAATACAGTTTTCAACGCACTTGGGAACAACATAGAGAGAGGAAGGATCGAGACTGGGATAGCCCTTGGTTCTTTCTTTGAGTTTATATTTGAGATTCATACATTAGTTGAATCGATCAACGGTAATTTGCATATTGAAAAGAAAACCTGAGAGATGTCAACTTGCTGTTTTAGACGAAAAATAAATGTTGGTTAAAAAATAAGCCAATAAAATAAAGGTTTCTCGGACAGTATAATAACTAAAGCCTTGTATTTTTTATCAGAAGTTCACATTTCAGATGCGTTTTAACTTTATTGTTTGTAACCAATGCTTTTCTTCATGATAACAAATATGGTTCATCTGGGCATTGTAATAATCGTTATGTTTTTGTATCGACAGTCGATATAACAAAACACAACACATGGTGTTATTAAACTATTCAATACTCTAGCACAACATTTTTTGTATTATATATGCTAATCAGAGATGGGCGAGTAGACGAATTTCTGAGTATCAGAAATCTTATACTCAAGTACGAGTATGTACTTTTATCCACCCGTTTCTAAAAATCGAATCTATTTGGTTTCTATAGATTCAATTCACTGAAATCGTAACACAAGAATCACTGCTTTCACAACCGAAAGAACCGAAGATTATCTGACTTTTTCGAAAAAAGTTATTCTTGCATAGGTTTCATATAAAACATAATCCACGTTTATTTATTGATTGTATCTTGTAACTAATTGGCAATCAAAAAGGAAAAGGCTTCTATTGTGCATATACCAAATAGATTCGATTAATATTAGAGAGGGGTGGGGCGCGGCGTTAGCGAACTATCTTTAAAAGAGCCGTTTAAACGCATTTTGTGGCGTTCAAAACTTCAGAATAATGCGTTCTTTGACAACGCGTTTGTTAACGATCGTTCATTCAACCGTTTTCTGGAGTTTTTGCTGAACACGTTTTCTAACGACGTTAAAACAATATAGCTTCGAATTTCTTTCTTTTTCTAAACGCGTTTAGAAACGACACGTTAAAACGCGTTTTTATATGAAATAAACACGTTTCAGCAATCATTTTCATGTCGTTAGAAAACGGGTTCAACAAAAACGCAAGAAAACGGTTAATTAAAGTTTTAAGATGTTTACAGATGATTTCGTTTCGGAAAAATATCAATCACAAGTTAATATGAGGGGAGTATGATCAATTTTGTTGATCTCCGTAGATAGGTATTGTATAGCACATATTCTTCGAACTGTTGTAAGACTAAAGTGTGTGAAAGATATAATTCCTTTACAAGATGGACTCTTCAATAATGCATGAATTTTCCAGAAAATATATACATCAATGCGTAGATAATGAACCGTGTCATCATCCACGTTTAGTATTCAATTTTTCTGTTGAAACGGTGAAGGCGGAAGTTAGAGAAACACATGCATGTAGTAACGACCAGTTCGAGTTTATGGGGTATGGTTTTTTGTGCAATTAAAAGGTATAACTAAACCTCACATTTGGTTGTAGTGGAAATGATCGATCGTCTTTAAAATAATCGTCTTGCGCACACTTAAACTAGAATAGACGAGGTCAGTCAGAACAATATCAAATAGTAACTGTTTTAACTTCATTTCTAAGGTGCTCTGACCAAGTGAGAAAGAAAGTCCACAGCTTCATTTCATTACTAACACCCCTACGAGAAAATCACCCTTTTTCAGTCAATAATTTGAGATGAGAACACTTAGAAACTTTAACATACTACACTGTAATTTGGAATTAATTTCTAGTTTATAGAAAATCGATCTGGAAAATCGTGGAGCTTTTTCTGATATTTATAAAATGCTCGTAGATTTTCTGACTTTTTAGAAATTCGCGATTTTCTATTTTCTAGAAAATCGATTCGATTTTCTATAAATTGAATTTTCATTTTATTCAGAAAATCGCCATAGAATTTCCAAAAATATCAAAATTCGGCGTCGATTTTATAAATACTGGAAATTCGAGTTTGATTTTCTAATATTCTAGAAAACGGCCAGTGGCTCGTGCTAATACTGTGTTAAAAATGATCTTCAGTTCTCTTCGGTATGCTTTGTTCAATAGAGCATTCAAATAAAAGTTCACCGTTAAACTGACCAGATTTGGGATGCGACATATTAGTGTAATATTTTGATACTTTGAGTTGGCAACATTCATGACAGATACAATATTAAAGGGAAACACGAGGATAAGATAAATTATCACGTTATACGCTAACATTTTTATTAGCTGCTGATTGACTGTACTCAGTCCAGCCGGTGAGAAGGCAGGTGTCACTCGTGAACGTTGATGTTCGATGCTTTTGACCGTGAGAATTAAAAATATGACCAGCAACAATACGGAAAGGCAGCTGAGCAGTGGTGTAATATAGCCAAAGAGAGCTTCTGAATTTCCTGGTTGACTTTTACACATCGGGCGACCACTTGACGGATCCACTTGAATAACAGTGATTATTATATATGGGGTGAAAATAAGGAGGAAAAAGAGTGTTGTACCCATTATGATACGCAAGGCGTTTTGTGGCGTGCTTAGTTGTCTCAATCGAGCGTGTGGCGATGAACAAAAGTAACGATCGATGGTGAGTAGTACAATTGAATACTGGGAAAGGACAACACTGTAGTTTGATATGAATATGCGAAATTTACAATAACCAACATTAGTCGTAGAAGGATCGATAGAGTAGCCATCGGCCAACATTCGTGATAGAATTGGAAAACAGAGAAAAAACAGATTGATAATGGACGATGCGCGAAAATAAATGGAAAACGGTGATGTGCGCAGTGCCCGTCGACTGAGAATGATTAAGTTGAGTGTGTTTCCTATAGTGCCAAACAGGAGTATAGGCGGGATAGTATACCGAATTAATTGCTTATAGATGGCAGCTAACGGATCCATTTTACGGCCACATATACATGAAAGATGATCTGTGTTCGTTTCTGAAGCAAAGAATAATGACAAGAGAAGCTCCGTTTTAATCGTACTCTGTGTATGATAATTTTATTATTTTAAGGAAACATTGAAAGAAAGCCCATAATATGTCATGATAAAGCTTAACGGAAATATCTTGTCTGCTACAATATATGATAAAAAAAACATGCTACCCTTTCATTTTTTTATAAGGAAGGAAATTTACAAATCGTTTGTTTATTTATAATAAATTTCATTCAAGTGAAGTAGAATGAAAGTGATGAAACAACCTTGTGGTGTGTAATAAAATCACGCGCTTCTTTAAGCATTTTAGCTACTATCCATCTTGAAAACTGCTGCTCCTCGATATTTTTCGAATAACCCGAGACTAAACAGTGATAAGAACATAGGATTTTGACCATATTGTAGCGAATTGTTTACTCCATGTTTTGATGTATGTGTGACTTTTAACATCAGACTTTCAGGTGATGTACCTGACAAGTAAAAACGAGAAGAAATCACCAGATATCGAAGCCTAAAGAATATTAACATTAATTTCAAACATAGGTTTTCCATCACGTTGAATCTCGTTCCAATGTTTGTTTTCAGAAGAAAATTCAAGAACCTAGTGAAAACATACTAGGTGACATAAGCCATATTTGGTTATTTTCACTGGAAACTAAAAGCATTTCATAACTCACTTAAAATCAATCCAGACTAAACCACAAGTTCAACACGTATTTCCTTTCTGTGATGTTATTTGGATTTCAATAAAAGATTTTTAAAAACGAATAAATGGTACTACCACATTCCTTACTTTGCTGTACTGACTGAGAACCATCATAGCTAGTGGTCTTGGGTTTGTATTTGTTTTGTAGAAGACACGATAATCTATCTAACCGTATAATTTAAGTTAAAGTTTCGATATCTGCTGATCTCTTCTTTTTTCACTTGGCAAATGCACCACCCGAAAGTCCAAATGTTAAAAATCATCCGTACATTAAAAGATCCAGTAAACAGTTCGCTACAATATGGTTAAAACCACATGTTCAGAAGCGACGGAGCGTTCCCGAATGAAGTAAGGCTCAGGGCAGTCATGGATTTAAGTTTGGATTTAAGTCAAGTGTGGACTATCCGAATCCGGTCTCAAAAGTTTGGAGTCGTACAAGAATCTCCGGGAAACCTTTGGCGGTTTCTAGAAACCCCTAAAGTTTACCAAAAAGGTTTTTAAATTAAATAATTGGAAAGAGCGCAAAATTCTGAACAAAATGAGGTATTGCTCATAATTTTAGCAACTACTATAAAAAGGTGAGAAAATAACAGATGTTCATGCAAAAAATTGCGTTTTTCGCTACTTGCTTAAAGTCCCATTTGTAAAATAACGACCCAGCACAGAAATTTATGCAATACCTCATCTGGCAGAGAATTTCACAGGCTACAAGATGGACTATTTAAAAGGTTTAGAATACATTTCTGGCCGCTCGATAGGTCCGGTAAGTGGAAAATTTAACAGCGTTTGTTTCAGTAATTGATTTTTTCTCACCCATATAATGTTAGTAAACCGAAAAAACTTCAGGACATATACTTCGAAGTGCCCTCTACAAACTAAAAAGGTTAGGAGATTCTTCTTAATTCGTCGAAATAAAATATCAGCTCAAGTTCCACGAAGCCAAGGTCGCTTTTAATCAGATTTCAAAAATAGTGAAGTTCCCAGTAAAAAGGCCAACACTGAGGAAAACGTCTGCGCTAGACTAATAGAAGATCTTTGCTTGAAAAACGTGGCGTATCTTCAATTACAAGGACTACTTCGCTATTTTGAACAAATGACAATTTACATTTCGAGGCTTTTTGACATCCTTGATGCCAAAAGTTAGCAGCATTTTGCACTTAATTCGATTCAGTCTTCTATCATCACCGCACACATCTCATATTAGTCTCTGTGTTTAAGATCACTAAAAGAAGCAAAGAATTTTAGTGAAATCACAGCAAGACTTTTTTCGCCTTTTCTTCCGATAAATAAGGCCTTTTTGCCAATGTGTCCAAGGTTTATCCAAGTAACAGAGTGTTAAATTTGAAATTGTACATCAGAATGGGATAAGGCTCAGCCTGGCATAGCCAAATCCGGATAAAGCTTAAGGATTACCCAGCCTAGTGGTTCTGCCGCTTCTGTCTCTATCACTGTTTGTTCTCGAGTTATTTGAAAAATATCGAGGGGCACCAGTTTGGAGATGATTAGTAATGAATAGTGCTGTGACACACATTTTAACTGCCGCTAAAATAACCTGTCACGTCACAATGTGCATTCATGCGGACATTTTACAATAAATCGAAAGTGTACTTTTCCAAATATAAAGAGAGAAAATATATGTCGAGACATGCGATATTGAACAACACAGGAATTTGTATGTTAAGAAGTACGAATCGTAAGATAACATGTAGTCACAATTAGCCTAAAAAGTTATGGAAGGGAGCGAAAAAAGCTTTTTTGTTAGATTCGATGAACTTGAGGAAAAAGGACATACATCATGAAGCTGTACTCTTTTAGGTATCTAGACGAAATAATTCTTTTGCATCTAAATCTCCAGAGAATTAAAAACTTTTTTTAAACTAATGATGTTCCAAACAGAAATGCTTAGTCTAAATACATATTAATCATGACAGAGCGCTGATTCGATATGTTCCTCACGAAAAATGTAAACTTTTGTTATTGTGTGGCGCATGCGAATTAGCCAATTTACAGTATCCAAATAATCACACATATTAGAATCAGCAGATTGACATATTAAAAAACGAAAAGAAAGGTGACTATTTTCGGGGTCTACGAAAGTTGCGCACGGAATGATGTGCACGAGAAAATTGTGCCCGGTAAAAGTTACGCAAGGGCAAGTTACGCTTGAAACTAGAAATGTTTTCAAGAAAAAAATATTATAAAGTTCTAGAATTTTCTACACAGCACAGTTATTATTCAACATTTTGTTTATGCTTCAAAAGATATTTAGTCAAAAATATTGTGAAATATTTTGATAATAGCGATAAATTTCATTACAAGATAATATTATCCGCTATTATTGTTATTTGTTCAATAATGTTTTGATGAGGATTCGAAAAAGATTAAACAAGCGTTTATCTAAATGTTGATACCTTTTCTTTTTAAAATGTTTTCACGAGCATTCAGATGTGCTATTTTTTTATGAATTTCTGAATCTTCCTCTGCAATTATTTTTTCCACAAACTTTCGTAGTGTTTCGCAAAAAAAAACTATGGTTCGCATGATATCAACCAATATAATTATTCTACTTTAGACTGTGTGTTTCTATACTTACATTTAACACTACGGAAGTTTATAGAAAAGTTAATTACAGAGGAAGATTCACACATTCATAAAAAAATAGCACATCTGAATGCTCGTGAAAACATTTTAAAAAGAAAAGGTATCAACATTTAGATAAACGCTTGTTTAATCTTTTTCGAATCCTTATCAAAACATTATTGAACAAATAACAATAATAGCGGATAATATTATCTTGTAATGAAATTTATCGCTATTATCAAAATATTTCACAATATTTTTGACTAAATATCTTTTGAAGCATAAACAAAATGTTGAATAATAACTGTGCTGTGTAGAAAAACATTCATATTAGCGGGATTTTAAAATTCTTTTTGAATCTTCCCTGATTCAAAAAGAAGCATTTGTCCCTGACTAAGTCGACTGTCCTTTGAGTATCTGTTCTAGATACTACTAAAGCTACTGGCTAGAGTTTCTGTTTACTAGAGTTCTTTTGTTCTCGGTCAGTTAAGTAATTATGAGATTTTGAATGATGAAATTCCATCGATGTTAAATCATCCGAACAAAATGGTTATTATTGAAGCAGAATGAGAGATGCTTTTTCTCTCTGTAAGTTTTGGTCATATCTGGTAGTACTGTAGTCGTCATTTGTTTTAAGAGAAATTCTCACTGTTAGGAATGTAATTTATTAAATAATAAGCTGAATTTGGGTAATATATCAGTACTACTGATATATTACCCAAATCCAGCGTTTTTAATATCTTCTATATATTCATACTAATCTAGATTCTACAGGCTACCCCGTAGACTGTAGAATGCATTTGGTCCGACCCATACGAGCCGCTCCGAACAATGTATGCCTTCACTCCGGACCAGGCTGGATCGGGCAGTAAAAACGTGGCCCGGGACGATCTCTGATCTGCATCGTCCGATACACCTCTTTTCATACATAATTCGTTCAAAATTAGGAGCTCTGTTATAGCAGATCTCATCCATAGTAAAACTTCTTGTACCCAAGGTCTTGGAAAAAACACCAAGAAGTCAAGATCTTGGGACGAGAAATTTCAAAATCTTGAGTGGGTTTACTCTAGATGCTGCAAGAGTTTGAGTAAAAGATTTTGTTTTTGTGTATAACAGTCATAGCCATCGAACATACGACCATATAGAGTCATAGATTCTTCCTTATATAGCTATGTTCAAGAAGTAAAAAAAGTCGCAATTATTCTAAGTGTGAAAATATTCGCACTTTTTTTATACACGAGTGTAAAACAACACAGTGAAGCAAGAATTTCCAAGATCTTAGTACAAGAAGTCAAGAAATACACGATGTTCAAGATCTTGACTTCTTGAAATTTCTTGAATTCTTATATTTTCTTATCAAGATCTTACTGAGAAAATTCAAGAAGTCAAGATAGCTACGTACAAGAAGTTTTACTAGAGATGGCTATCGGCATCGTAATATCTTCGTTGTCGATGTTCATACTTGTGCTGATATAAAGACGCTGATATACTTAAACTTAACAAATAACTATTATCACGACCAGATATATCTTACTGCGGACGCCGTTTGGAATTTAACACTAAGAATGTATTTGATGATCTGTTTCCTACTTTGAATACTATTTATACATGAATAATTCCTGTCGCGTTCTCAGAACGGAAATTCATGGAAAAAAAAGTAATATATTAAGTAAGAAAACGTACTTTAAAGAGACAGGTTTGTCAGAATAATCCAAACCGTTTGCAACAAATCGCGTGCAAGCGGTACATTCATCTTAACAGAAAAGTATTACTGATGTTATCATCACGGATTCTACAATAAATGATCGGAACAAAATATATCAATACTATCATAACTGATTAAATTTCGGCAATGATTCAATAATAATTCAATTTTTCTTTTTGTAAACAAAAATTTATAAATATTTATTCTAAGATTGTTTGCACCTGCCTCATTTTTGTTTTATTCATGCTGTTGAATGTTCTAACATCAGTTTTTATCGGCTTGAGCATTTAATGGTCCTCTTCTGTTCTTTTTCAAAAAATGAATAGTCTTCACATGAATAGCCGAGTAGATCATACGTTTCTCTACTAAAATCAGAGGGGTTTCGACTCTAGAAGTCGATCCGCATAGCTGTTTCACAACCAGAATAAAAATCGATTAATCAAAGAAAGTAATAGAATGGCATTATTGACCTTTTTTTATTGTCGCTTCGTTTTGTCGTTCTCTAATTAACGCAGATGAATTAAGATATTTTTAAACTACATGTAAAGCAAGCAATTCTCGACAAACTTATATGCTTTTTCGAATGTTTGCTTGTTCGTCTTCACTCTTTTAACAACCTTTCACAATTAGACCCCAAATTAATTTGTAAAACAGCTGCGCTTTCTAACAAATCAACTTTTAGAGTCAAAACACCACTCATTTCAGTAAATAAATATTCTATTCGACTATTCATGTGAAGTTATAAATAAAAGTTCAGCTTGTTTAATTATGTGTTGAAACGCAACTGTGTTTCGAAAACGAACAGCAGAAGGGGTCATTCGGTACCGAAGCCATTTAATTTCTTGTGAACGTATTTGAGTACAACAGAGTTATCATTTCGGTGGCGGATAGTAATTGGACCAGATAGCTCAATGACTACAGCACCGGCACCACCAGCCGACGTCCTGAGTTGGACTCTGATGCCGATTCATCATTTCATACGTACGTCATGCTTTCTGAAAAGTCTGAAAAAATACGAAATACTTATGTTGTGTGATCACTCAAAAGATCCTTCAAACTCACTATTTCTATTACAAGTAGGAAGACTATGGGTACTGATCCTTTTATAACAAATGAAGATATATTAAGTCTGGTACCTGCAGTGTAAGGCCCTCCCCCTCTATTTTCTAAAAATTTCGGTTTATGAGCTGAGCATAGCCTAATGTAGAGAAAAGTGTGGGCTACAAAATGAGACCGCTCCCAGTACTCCAAGACCTCTTTTCAAATAGTCATGCAGTTTTGAAGTTTTGTCTTCAAAGACTAAAAAACTCACTCTTTTAGTTTCATAAACTTTTCTCTCATTTTCTGTACATTCAAAAGTTTTCTTACACATGGTCTGATAGAAGAAAGCGTTTTCTTCACAATGAGACGTTTTCCGGAATTATCTGATGAGCTTTCGCGGAGATACAAGCATCGCGGCAAATGCTCAGTACAAAATGACCTGTGTACAAAATGCGTTGTTTCTCGAAAACTTTTTTTTCTGCCGGGCTTCATTGTCCCACATGAAGCCCCCCTTGAATTTCATCCGATCGAATTACAAATTTTGCCAGAGGTACTCAAGGCACTACTGCAGAGGTATTTTTTTGGAATTCTATTTTAGACGTTTCTTTACCGACGGGGGAAGGTCCCCAAGTGTGAATCACCGTTTTGAATAGGAGATATCCCAGTTTGTAGAGCTCGACGAGCTGATTCTAGTGGCATAAAGTATTTTTCCCAATGTTTCTTGAAGATCCAGTTTTCTAAAAGTTCCAGTTCTAGAAAAACAGTTTTTCAGAACCTTAAAAAATAACCAAAACATTTTTAAATAAGATATAATTGTAGCGCGCACATTTCTTATTATAATGAGACATCCTCCAGCTCTACATGGCGTTTATTTGCAAAGTTATAGAATTTACAAGAAAAGCTCTAAATGTTCATTGTCGGCTCAAAGCTACAGAAATAAGAAGAAAGTAATTTATGGCTTTTCTTGTAAATTCTATAACTTTGCAAATAAACGGCATGTAGAGCTGGGGATGTCTTATTATA
>CAJNOQ010006120.1:0-14106 GCA_905250885.1 Didymodactylos carnosus
GAAATACTTGTCCGATATAATGATTTTGACCTATCTTAGTGCTTTCAACAGTCCGTTAGTCGTTTTTCTGCCATAATGAAAATTATGTATTGTTCCAAAACATACCACTGGATAGCCCTTGAAGTTCTCCACAAAGTGAGCTGGTTACAATATCCAGACAGGTGGGGCCTGTCATTAAAGATATTGAAAAGAAACTTTTGGGTGCTATCTAAGCAGTACAGTGTGTCATAATCACAAGAACTCCCTTGTTTTTGACCGTTTAGTAAAAGCTGGAACCAATTTGAATAATGTTTTGAATAGCCCGAAGATTTTTCTATCAGATTAGGTGCATGTCGGCTTTTCATGAGAAAAGTTGATAATAGAGCTTCTGGAAAACCTGCCTGCTGAAAAACCAAGTCCTTAGTTTTTAGCGAGAAAATTTTGCAAACCATATAGCCTGATAAAGCGAAAAATTCTGAGCAAAATAAGACTGCTCCCGGTATTCCGTAGTGCTTTTTCACGCAACTGCAGTCGATTTACCACTAGGCACAAGGGGCGTCAAAGTTACCAAAATATTCCGGTGAAAGAATATTTTCAAAATCATTATATCGGACAAGTATTTCAACTATTGACCCATGTGGGCATATTTCTGAAAGACTTGTTTATCGCTCATTTTGAAGCTCGTGAAATTCACTATTGAATGGTATAACTGTCGTAGTGGCTAGTTGAGAAACGTTGATCACAGGATCCTCATCGTGGAATAAGCTACCCACTTTTCACGGCTTTCCAGACAGTATTTCTAATGTCAAGCTGTCCTGGGACACTTTTGTCACTATCATATATATATGAAATTGTAGCACGGGAAACACAGGACCGTCATCGTTGAACAAAGAAGAGTAGAACTCTGGTTACAGTAAATTCGACCTAGCTTTTTCTCAGAGCAACTCTAAGGTCTGTCGGGTGGCTAGAAATGTTCTCCTGTTTATTCTGCATTAACCATGTATGTGTCGATGGAATTCAAGCAGGGGCCGATTCCATCAAATAATCGCCCCCGTCCTTTACTAGGGGTTGCTACACCTAGAATCGATAGTTTTGCTGATGCAGTATGTAAATATTAGACATGTCGGCGCGTCTCCGACGCTTTAAATATCACCTATAAATATACTCGTTGCACATCCAGTAACGCTTTAAACTGAAAATTGACGGTAATTTTTCAACAAAACCTTGCAGTATCCTCTATCGTTGTTGCTCACAGACTCACATACTCGCATAGCGCTTTATTATAGTAAAGATGTAGAGCCAGTTGTTCTTGTAGAAAGTTTTGCTGTAGTAGAATAACTAAAATGAAAAGTAATCTAAAAATTGTATATCCAAGAAAATAATCATTTTATGTCATTATGTCAATGTTATTTAATTTGACTCATGGTCGAGTAACAGAGTTCATATTTTCTCGTTTATTTTTCTTTACTTTTATTCGTCCTTAAATAAATAATTGGGTCATGAATGACTAAAGCAGAGAAATATGCATGTAGTGACATCACATGATTGCATTCACTTTTGATACATCAAGCATTTTAGTATTTATACATTGAGAAATTATTATGGATAATATCCAACCCACAATACCACAATATAAACGACATACGAAAAGGTAATTAGAACTGAACATTTTAAATTCTTTTTCAGAGCGATGTTAAACTCGAAATCTTAATTGTGCAGAATTTGATTATGTTCAAGCATTAGATAAAGAACAACTCATCATAAACCAAAACAGCCACATAGAGTATATGAAATTAGTATAGATAGATAGATTTATTTTACACCAAGGTAGTATATCATAAAAAGGCACCAAAAAGACTTGTGGCATCCGAAGACACATCGTTATATTCTAAACTAAAAGGTTTCTAAAAAGAATCCCTACTATAACGCATACATTTAGGCGTGCACCAGTTATATAACTGGTGTTAGGGCATCTAGGAAAATTGTTATAACGCGATTATTAAGGATCGTTCAGACTTGCGGAACATCTCATTTTGTAAATAAATGCTTGTTGTATATATTTGCTGAAACAAAAAAAGTTAAAGTTAGTTGTGACAAAACTATGAGCAATTCTTAAATGCCGTAACTGTACTTGATAACTGGTCACCAATTACAACTGTTCAACCTCTTCGGTAATTCGTTAATAACGCTTCTCTCTTTCAACCTTTAATTTTATCTTTCATACAAATGTATAGAACAAACATTTGTCTACAAAATGAGACGTTCTGCAAGTCTGAGCGATTATTAATAACTGGGTTATAACAATTTTTCTTGATACCTCAAAAAACAGTAGGAAATAACTAGTGCATACCTACATACATTGTAAGAGATAACATAAATGTGATACATTTTAAGAGAAAGAGTAGATCTAAATATAGAAATGATTGAAAGCCTAGATGATCTCTTAACATATGCTTAAATATAGATAAAGAAGACTGACATGCTAAAACCGAAGAAAACTCATTCCATTCCTTTGAGCCACGTGGAACGGAAGTGCCGAATCCGGATTTTAGCTTGACACAAGGAAACGCTATTATTATGATATTATGAAGTTGATTATGAAGTTATAATCGAGAACTTTGACGCCTAGTGCAGAAGACGATAGTAAAGATGTTTATCAGGAAGTGGTTGAATTTTAAATTTTTTGGACAAATAAGAAGAGGAACTATTAAAGTCTTGTAAGATAATTCTACTACCGTAGCAAGACGCTGAATTTTGTTCAGAATATCAAGGTGAGCGGTAAAGGTTGAATCATAGATAACATAAGCATATTCGAGCACTAGTCTTACGAGGGAACCTCTCGAGGTGATTAAAAGCTTTTAGACTCAGACTATTTTCATCATGTAGGAAATAGTCAGTAGTGAAAAATCCCAAGTTGATTTGGGCCTATGCACCTTTTTGACGGAGATATGAGTTAATTAATGAAAATGCCGTTAGTAACAATTAATTAATAGCTCACGACCATGATCACCTAGGGGTCGGAAATTTATACTACAGTTGAAGATAGATGTTGTCTACTCACTGCGACACTTTTAGGCTTATAAACCAAAGCTTTTGCAAGATATGAATTTTTTATGATTTAGACAGTTTTTAGTGAAAATTCACCATTGAAAACCTAAAAACTTGTTATCACTTTTTAGATACCTCTATCGACTCAGGAAAGACTTATTTCATTTGGATATAGGTCCCTAGGAGCCGCTGAACTTCTGCAGTGTGAGCAGAGGTATTTAAAAGGTGGTAACAAGTTTTTAGGTTTTCAATGGTGAATTTTCACTAAAACCTGTCTAAATCATAAAAAATTCATATCTTGCAAAAGCTTTAGTTTAGAAGCCTAAAAGTGTCGCAGTGAGTAGACAACATCTATCTTCAACTGTGGTATAAATTTCCGACTCCTAGCTGATCGTGGCCGTGAGCTATTAATTAATTATTATTAATGGCATTTTCATTAATTAACTCATATCTCCGTCAAAAAGGTGCATAGGCCCCAACCAACTTGGGATTTTTCACTACTGACTATTTCCTACATGATGAAAATAGTCTGAGTCTAAAAGCTTTTAATCACCTCGAGAGGTTCCCTCATTAGACAAGTTTTATACAAATGGCAACGTGAAAACTCGGGTGATTCTGGAAAAATTCTGGAAATAGACCTAATGTTTGCCGAGATTTTGTTGAAACATACTCAATGTGAGATTGCTAGGTTAAATTATGCGAGATAATAACACCTGGTAGTTTGAGAGATGAAACGCGCTTAATATTAATGTTTTCTATTGAAAGAGTGAGCGATGAAGGTGTTTTTGTAGAGTTAGAAAATAAAATCCATTGACATTTGTTTATGTTTAATTTTACCTCACATCAAAGAATGCCTATCTTTGATCAATCACTTTTTATTTTCATTCAGTAATCATGACACAATATGGTTTTCTCGATGGTTGGAGTTATGCTATTGGAATTCGGATTGAAAGAATAAATGAAATTATATCAAAATTATTAGAACATAATCCAGTAGAAATTCATCAAACGACTATTGACACATCCACATACAAAGGTTCATTCATCGTAAATAAAGTGTATTTAAGCATTGACAATGAAACTCATCTATTATGTGTTCAATTGAATATTAATTGTAATATTCATGTTGAAACATTATTTGAAGCACAGGACTATGATTTAAATGAAAAAACAGTAAATATAATGACTAATCTTTCATCTTATACTATTGTTCAAACACATAATGGTTCAACATATAATTTCAATCTCAATATTCCGAATATGGATAATTTTTCCATTACATTTGAATGTGATGAAATTGATTCAACAATTACAGTACAATTAATAAATAATGTATTTAAACAATTTTATAATGAAAAAGTGAAACAAAACAAAATTCATATTCGTACATGTAACATTAATCTACCAATTGAAATTATATCTTATATACCTGATTATGCTGAATTTTCTTATATAAAAGATCAAGATTGTTTAGTACTTTTATTTTCTAATAATGGTCAACCAGATTTCCATGTAACTCGTTTATTAGATAACAATATGTTACCATCGAATAGTGACATATTCATTCATGTTAATCATGATATGACTGTTGGTATAATAGCTGCTGTTGTTGAAAATAAACTAAAAATATCAATGGGAAAACAACAACGATATGATGGAAATTGTGATTTAAAATATAATTTATATGAGGGAAGTGTAAATAATATAGCTCCTGGCAGAAATATTGCATATACAAATGGAAATTATTGTCATTTTTGGAATATTGATAATAGTCCATCGATAGATTACAGTTATATTGATGTTTATAATCATAGAGCTACAGTTTATTTACGTTTGAAAATAAAACCATATTGTTTATATAATGGTTATGTTTGGACAACAATTCCATTTTATTTTAAAATTAATTCACAAAATGATAAACAATTTATATTACAACATGATAAACTTATAACGGATTTTGAAATTCATGGTCCAATTGATTTAGATTGGTTTCCAATTAATATAATAATGAAGAAAATAATAAATAAAGTTATCAATGATAATTTACCAATTTTTAATTCAGATAAATTACTTGCTACTTTAGAAAGTGATGATGACGACGATAAACTAGAGATTCATTTTACTAAAATAGATTTTACTGATCAAGGAAACTTTGTAATTGGTCTAAAACTAAACTTTTTATCAGTTAAGAAGATTTTATAAAATGTTCATTTGTCAATTTTTCAGTTTAATATAAATATTGTTTCGTTCATTATTTATCTTGCTGACTTTTGAGCTTCTTAGTTAATTAATAAATTTTCAACTTTCGATCTGCGTTGATGATGATGACAGAAAAAATTGTTTCTTTTTCGACAAAAGGTGCAACATCGAAATTTTGATCATTTTCGGTTCACAGGAGGCTGGTCGTTTGCATTCGTTTTTTCTTCCGGTTCTTTGGCGCAAATATAGCGAATCACATACCATTTGAATCAGCAACTCAAGTGCTACAAAATGCCTGTTTTTTTTTTATGTATCCCGATTGTGATATACAAAACAGCAGATATCCCGATTGGGTTATAGTATCCCGATCGGGATACATTTTCATATTTTATATGTAGATGTACATACATGAGTGATTCTGATAAAAAAAGTACCGTTCGAATGATGTAAATGATCGCAAGCGTATTTGACCGTTATTATGTCGACAGACATTATGTGTTTTTGCCGTGCAAACTTTTTGTTTAGTCATCTTTTTTGCAAAATGTTACGTGATCTAACGAACTACGCTACATAGAAAACTTCTGAAAATGGGAGGATAGTCTCTGGATACTTTAGATTGACAACTGCACGTTCTTTTTTCAAACATAAATCCAGATCCGATGCCATAAACTACACAAGTGGAAGAAAAATGTGTTTTGGACTTAGGTAATTATTGTTAATCTATTGTCCGGCGCCATCATTAGAAACTTACGTACTTTTGCCGCGCTGCACTAAACTAAATAAAAATTGGGCACTAGGTGCAAACTTCCTCAATAAATCCGACAGCAGGTACCTTTTAATTCTATTTTGACTTCTTTTCTGGCGTTGACATAATCCACGTAGTTTTTGCCTAAATTTTATTTTTCTCATCGACGCCTTTTTCTCAACCAATGAAAAAAATAAATTTCAGGCAAAAACCATGTAGATTATGTTGACGCCAGAAAAGAAGTCAAAATAGAATTACAAGGTACCATACCGCTGTCGGATTCATTGGGAAAGTTTACACCTAGCGCCCAATTTTTATTTAGTTTAGTGCAGCGCAGCAAAAGTATCTATTTTTCTAATGGAGCAATTCCATGTGAAGTGTCTCACGGTTTACAAAAGTTTTTCCGCTTCATTTAAAACCTATCTAGTTTTACAGAGCTCATCAAGTTACGTAGGGAACTGTCTTTTCTGACTTCATAGCTGATGCAGAACCAGAGAAAAATGACTTTTGCTCTCCCAGCAAACTTATAAGATTTGGCGTCACTCTCAGTGCGAATTGATCAGCATCGCGATGAATATTACAACCTGTTCTCCCTTTTTTCGACAAGACGCTTAAGGTTACTATTATAGAGTGGAACATGTACTATGTTCTCTAAAACTTTGAAAAATGTTCCATGTAAGGTTCACGCGATATTGAACTTTTTCACCTCTCATGACCACCGTACAAAACTGTTACGTCAGGAAAAAAGAGTAATGGCTGATTAGCCACTAATAATGGTGGCACCATAGTAACAGAGCCTCAGCTACCTTATAAACACTTGAAAAACCAGCTTTATGGGCATAATCGAACTGCAATGCAAGAAAACCTATAAGACGTTGTTTTTATCAAAACCCAAATTTAAAATACTGAGATAAAACACATCCGATCATTTTGCCGGAACAGTAAAAGTCATTTTTCTCTGGTTCTGTATCAGGTATGAAGTCAAAAAAACCAGTTTCTTACGTAACTTGATGAGCTCTATAAAACTAGATTGATCTTAAATGTAGTGGAGAAAGTTGGTGCAATGATGCGACAATTCAGATGGATTTGCCCAATGTTGACGCTTCTGGCAGATTCAGATCAAATACAGTTTGTCGACATCGCAACTTGTGCGCATCGCAATTTTCTTCTTTTGTGCGTTTTTTGCAAAATGTGCAGGGCGAGATCTAGCGAATCACACCACATAGAAAACTTCTGAACACAGGATGATAGTCTCTGGATACTGCAGCCTGCCAAGTGCACGTTTTTGTTTTCAAGCACTGCTGTTATTGTCAAAAAGCAGTTACCTCTAAGCGATTACCTGTTAGGGACCTGTTGTCGTTACCGTTGCATGGCTATTGTACTCCTCCTTTTTATATCATTACATTATATAGTCTGCACTATCAGCTGACAACGTCTATTACGAATAGACCGAATTACTCCTGTTTGCCTTCACAACAGTGGTGTGTACAGGGTGACCCATAAAAAACTTACCCCTTGTTGTAATGGTCTTTCTATAGTCTTAAAATTCCATTTTTGATCCGATTCTGTTTGCGATAGAAAGCGCTGAAAAAAAGCTGCTCAGTAGAACTGATTATATTTTTGAAAAGATTCCACAATAAGTAGATGCTAAAACGATTTATTAAATATGAAGTCTGTGCTGGAACAAAATGAACTTTGCTGTTTTTCAACTTTTCTATAAAAATTCAATAACTCAACGATGAAACGCTAGTTTGATGGTAAATTTTCGGGATGTACTTATGAGTGTTTACAGTAGAAGTAACATATAAATCATTTGGTATTATTGATACTATTACGAAATGTTCACACAACAACAGTATTCCATATTTTGCATAAACAGGTGTGTGGTATGAATTTCACTATTTTACCACTTGAATAAGATTTAATCATGATCGATTATATTCAGTAGATAGAGCTTTTAAATGGTTACAAATTCAATGCTGCATTAATGCTGAAATATGCCGATCTACCACCTGTAATAATATATGACCCGGCATGTACTCAGAAAGTATTTATTGAAAACGTGTGCGGAACCGAACACTTGAAAGGTTCTGGCAGAGTTCGATTTATGAAAAATATGAACCTAACCATTGACAGATTTCACCAAAAGAATCATACTCGTGCAATTTGTAGAAATGGTAAATAATATGAATTTTTACAATTCATGCAGGTTCATTGAACTGTGAGCTATTTTCTCACTGTTCAGAGATGGATTTAGATAATCTCGTACATCAATGTGTGTTCAGTGGCATTCATTCTTCATTATGTGAACAAACCTTTCTGTATCTGTCAAAATTCAAAACAATACTCAGATCATACAACTATCCAAAGGTATATACGATGTATTTAATTCTATTCCATTTAAGGAATTGTGATATTTCTGGTATTTCGTCCGACATTAAACATATGGGATCACATGTCATCCCTAATTCCATACAAACAATGCAGCTGCAAATCTAAGGACATTTGAACACATTCTAAAATGATCGTGTTGAAGTCGACGAACTCCAGTTATTTCTTATCTTAATGATTCAGAACTATGTATTCATCGAACTGCAACTTCTGATGAATATAACATCTTTATGCGCTTTTATTTTACTCGTTATTTTTGCTTGACTTTTTTAATCTCGTTCAAAGTAAATAAAATCAAAAATCTGCAAACAACGATATAGATATGTATGACGTTGCCGACCCAGTCTGAATGATTGTTTGCAACATATCATTCCAAATCGAAGCTTTACGCTGTCGACAAGTATGTGGCTGATAAAAGGCTTTTCTCTTTAAATTGTCACTCATCAGGGTTAGATCGCTCAGGATTAGTGCCACAATTTTCCTTAGCTTAACCAGCATCTGTCACTAAAAAATGCGTATTCTACAACATCGTTTATCTGAAAGAGTGCCTGATTCCATGAGACAGACAATTTCTTACCCATCATAAACGTCACTTCACTCATACCAGAGAAAACACAAATACATATATTAGCTAATAACTACCCAACAGTGCCCCCAGTAACATACCGGTACATACGTCAAACAGCATAAATCACACAAAAACCATAATTACCTAAAATACCATAAATAGCATAACAATCATAACGTCGAGATGGATGACTGTTGAGAAATGTCTTAGTTTTTTCTTAGAATTTTTTTCTAGAAATAAAGTAGAAATCTTCAGAACATATGGATATAAGTTAGATATACTATGGAAAAGAACTCTTAACTCTCAATACTCGTTCGTTATAGAAAATATAAGAAAAACAGAAAACTGTGTAACAGCATCTATAAATAACATAAAATTTCGATACTTCATGAACCAATCTGCATGGGCCCAAATTCAGTTAGGCTTTTTCTTACAATCACACGCCATATCTATCAGCCAAGTATGACCGAGAAAGGTTTTAATCACTTGGCGATGTTCCTTCGTTAGACGTGGTATATGTTGGACTTGGTGTACGTAATACTGATCGTCGCTCCGTTTGAACTTTCCAACGTTTTTCTCAATACAGGTTACCTGCATCTTGAGATTATTTATTGATAACTAAACAAGCGTTCTTTTAAAGTGTACCATATCCATCGATAAATTTTATCAATTAGATCACACAAGGAAGATGTCTAAGACGATCACGAATTCGAATATAGCTTGAATTAACAGCGTTTTACAAAAAGGTCCGTTTTCAATTTCGTGAATGTAAGTCTGCTTTCATTTACTATTGTACACATACTGTTCTTTTGCAACAAAACTCTTCACATCTCCCCACTTTTCGGCATCGCATCGAAGCCATTCACTTTGTCCTAGAGCTTTTATCTCATAGTAAACATTGCCATCAGGTTCAGCGTGGTTGATTATGTCTGTTCTGTGCAAGTCCAAGACTATCTGAAGTCACCTGATATCAGTCGTGGGACTCCAAGAAAGCTGGATAGAAAATACGATTACAAACAGGATGTTTTTCTCTGTACTATCTGACTGCCTTCAGTGGAAAGAGCGTAAACGACAAAATGCACATTTCAGTTATGTCTTTTAAACACAAACTCAATTTGGTATTTTGGTGTATGAGTAGTATATGTGCCGTATTCTTTTCGATATTAATACTGGTGTTCCTGCTCGTCGTAACGTCACAATTTAGAAAATTCGCTTAAAAATGGGTAACTTGATAATGAGTACACTTTGCACCAACCAGCAGAAACAAGAATTACGCAGATAGTGAACCATGGAACTTTTCGTTTTTATATTGTTTTCCATTTCTCTGTGATGAATGTTGCATTATGTCTTTTCGAATACTCTCGTGGTCAATGTCATGTAGCTTTAAGACGTATTACTATTTACCGCACAAGGATTTTTATTAATATTTACATTTGATTGCTCCTATCATCATTGATGTAAAAAGAATAATATTTATAGTAATGCCCTTCCAAACGAACGGAAAGATAAAGTAAACATAATCAATTTTTATTTTACCTCTATTTTCTTGTTCAACTAAGCAACAAATGAAACAGAAAAGAAATTTTAGTTTAAAATCATGATGAATGCTGTTTGCAGTACTTCTGAATAAGAATAAAATTACTGGATCCAAAATAAAAGACATGAATATCTGGATGTCTCAGAAAAGGCGTTACTATTGCATTCTACTTTCTCTTTTAGCCGAACAATAGAGACATTCTCCGTATTCTGCTTCACCGTTATTCTGCTTCAGAAGACATGAAAAATAGAAATGTGCGATATAAACCACTTTGATATAAATTTGTTCGTAGTTCATTGAGTCTTGGTCAAGTTTGATTGCTAAACATATAGAATGAAGGACGTTGTAACAGATCATTAGTGATGTGATTATTATTTACAAAGATAGCTATGATTTGCCCACGGTAACTGCAGAAGAGTTTTTCCGTTCCTTACTACAGAAATCAAGTATATCCCTGTTTTCTGCTAAAGCAGCAATGTTCGTCATTTTTGTATGAAACAGACTAAATTCCTCTGTTTCATATCCAGCAACTTCTGGTTGACCTTCTGCTTGAGACGTGACGCCATGTGAGAGATGATTAATGCCAAATGTGTCTAAAATGGCGCACGCGCGCGTCTCTTGCGCTTTGGGCAAACACTTGACACCAATAATTTTACACCATACGAGATCGATTCCCCAGCCGAAACCGGTGGCCAAGTTTAAGTGATGCCAAATACATTCCCATGCGAGTGATGAGCCTACGACAACTATTCCCGTCTCAACAAAATCTGTCCATCGACCAATTTTCCGCTCAAAATTACTGTCCAGATTTGTTATCGGGTGTGAGCGAGGACCGGACAGATAGACAGGAGAAGACAGTGGAATGTTTAAACGGTGCACGACACACTCATAGTGTAAGGGACTAAATGTGAGTTGAGCGTCGTCGTCGATTACCCAAATGTAACGGTATGCTCGAAGAATGTACGGTGTGATGAATCGTTTCAGATACCACAAGCGAAATTGTCCGTAAGCCCGAATCCAAATGAATTTATGATAACCTTCGTGAGATGTCCATGCCGATTTATCATGCAACATGATAACATGGTCGAATGCAGCCTCCGGAAAGGCCGAGAGAATGTTTTGCGACAACCATTTTGAACGTGAATTTTCCCCCCAGAAGCTCACGAGTAAACTTTTGTTCACAACATGGCATAACTGTGCCGTTTTTGGATTGCATTTTGCTCGCCTTTCTAGACTGATACTTAACAACGAAGAGTGGATACCGGATTTTTCTTTTTGTACTGACGAATTTGTTAACAGTGCCTAAAGAGCAACCGAATGAAACCTCATGGAATGTACGAAAATATAGCGGGCGGAAGTAGTTATTTAGTATTAATCTGACTGTATTTCTTACTGCTTGCAAGATCAACTGGTTTTGTTGTGCCACACCCAAACTTGTATAGAGTTCTCGCCCTGCCGTGAGCAGTCCGAATAAGATAAGAATGAACAAGATCACGTATTTGAACAGCACATTTTGATTGTCCGTGTTTTGATCAGTCATGTAGAAACAATAGCAGATATTCTAGTGATAGATGAGATGTGCTTATCTGATCGTAGTTTCATCTAGAACAAATGGATAACGTCCACTTAGCAGTAAAAAGCAAATGGGCTCATCAGCAACTTTCAAACAAACATTAGCGATAGTTAATAAAGTTCATCTATAAATATGTGTGACTTTAGAAGAACGTTCTGGTGAGCATGAATTCTTGCAAACACTGGTATCATAAAAATAAAATCGCATAATGAACTTTCATATCTTGCTATCGTTCTGGCTCAAACAAAAATAATCAAATACTAAATTCGCTTAATTCAAAAGTACACTCCTCGGGATGTGATGTTTTTTGACTTGAACTACTGAACGGATTCGTGAGACTAACCTGCCGGATGGTCTGATGAATTCAGAAAACCATGCAATATTTTACGAAGTCGCGAAAAACCAATCCGTTGTTTTAAGTCAGAAAGTAGAGTCTAGCGTGGGGATAGAAACGATTTGTAAGGGGCACCAAATTCAAAGTTTAAGTATGGTAAATAGAACTTTGGGAAATATACGAAAGGATTTAGTCGTGATTGCCCGCTGGAAGGGAGACTATTAAGATTAGTCAGCATAATATGAATAAGGTACAAAGCCTTTTCATTTCTTCGCAATAAAACAATATTTCATCTTTCTGTTCTGTTCTCTGGACGGCCGTTTTACTTTGTTCTTGAACAATTGCATACTCCACTGTTTCCTTCACACTAATGCCGCACCACGTTTCTTTTCTCTCTCTGTCAATGTTTCATACACGTTATGAAAAAGTAAACATGTATTTCTTCACAATTTCTGACACCATTCGAAGGAATAATTTTTTTTGCCTGGATGTAAAACAACAGAATGAAAAGGAAAGTTTTATTATTCTTTTCGTACAAAATAACAAAGTGTTTTTTGTCACATGACCATTCGTCAAGGACATTCAGATCAGTGGAGAAGGGGCCCATGTTATCGAAACCGGACGCAAAACTGTCGGTTAATCACGGTTATCTTAAGAACCTACGGTTAATCGCGGTTATTTCAGCTGAAACCATAGCAACACAGCAGAAAAACCGTCGATTAACCTCACAATTAACCCGAAAACGTACGGTTCGGACAGTCGGTACCGACCATTTTCCCAGTTAATTATGAGGTTAATCGGCGGTTTTTCTGCTGTGTTGCTATGGTTTCAGCTGAAATAACCGCGATTGACCGTCGGTTCTTAAGATAAACGTGGTTAATCAGCGGTTTTCGTCCGGTTTCGACAACATGGGAGAACAAGAAGTGTACAGATGTGAAGTAGGATGGAGCAGTTCTATACCTTTAGATATCAGCATCCTATTGTGGAATTCTACTAACAGAATAAATGTGTGCGCGCGCCGCTGAGGTGTCGAGAAAACTAATGCCGGAAGTTTCCAAAATTTGGCACCGCGACGGAGATGTTCTTAAAAAATTGATGCCACGACGCGATGAAAAACAACCGCGACCGCGCCGCTTCCGCGAAGGTATTAATTATACTTAAATAAACAAATATAAAACGAGAATTTCTAGTCATTTGTATAAGGTTATAAAACTGTGCAAAATAGTTCGTTTTCAAAAGAATGTAGACATGATAACATAAAGAGATATAATCACGGGTAACCCGAATGTTGCTCCGGCGACATTTGCTCCCCAGACACTTGCTCCCGTGACAGTTGCTCCCCAATGGCAGTTGCTCCTTAAAGACATTTACTACCCGAATATTTGCTCCCGAATGACAATACCAAATAGAATTTTTATGACATACAAATACAATATATAAGTTTATTAGATTAAGATATAGAATACAACAATATAAAAGAAAGATTTTATTAATTATATAAATAATTGAAATATTATAAATTTAAAAAAACGTATTATCAAAATAGATATACACATTTTTAGATCAGACTGGTCGAAGAGATTAATTAATTAGAAGTTTAAGCTTGTTAACATATTAAACATATTTTATTGGATTATCTTTTTTTGACATTTAATTAATTAGTTGCAGTGTAATAATATAAGATCAGAGAAATAATTAACAGACAGTATGAAACAGAAAAGAACACTGTCAC
>CAJNOQ010006121.1:0-14106 GCA_905250885.1 Didymodactylos carnosus
TAGTTTGGAAATTTTTACCTGGTACTCAGAAAATTATGGGAAATAGTCTGGTCGACTCAGATTTTTGATAAAGTTACTTACATTTTTTCCCACAAATTGTACAACTAAAATACGATTCACTCATATACCATCCGAAAGAGTAAAGTCTTCGCTTTATTATGGGAAAAGCTATCGTGAAAAAGACAAAAAGAAGACAAAAACCACTATCAAATACATCGCTAGATAGGGCTCAAAAAGCTAAACGAGCCGAGCTGTTTTTTATTGTTACCTAGTCAGAATAAAATGGTGGAAACTTAATGCACTCACATTGTAAGACTCTGTAAAAAACCGAAACTATTAAATGTACAGAGGTACACAAACGTTTTTATTTGTTGCCTGAATTAAAGAATAGAAAATTCTTTGGAAAATGGCCGACTCTGATTTTTGAATATATTTCAGCAACTTATATTGCATCAATGTATCGAAATCATGTGTAGATCGCAGTGTTTTATCTAGATTTCGTTTTTCGGGTGGACAGTTGAAATTTTTGGAGGGGCTGTTGGCTAAAAAGCTTTCACCAAAACGAAATCACCTATTTATTTTCGAGAGGGTGAAGCGAAAATTCGGGTGGGCGCCACCCACCCGGCCAACACGCTAGATAAATCACTGGTAGATAATAGGCATGCACCGAGCCTGAGTACTAGATTGTTCCAATCTATTATCGAAGCCAAAATATAAGACCGGTGGCCATTGAGAAATGGGCGAGTACGAGTATACTCGAGTACAAAATTCCTAGTACTCGCACTCAGGACCTTTTTAAAGGGTATTTAAAAAAATACTCGAATAATGAATTTTCACTATTCGATAGCCAAGACTTACAAGCATGTTTTTGTAAGCAGAAAATAGTTGGAAATATTTTTCAAGACGATCGCTGGAAAATCATTATCCTAACCGGAAAATTCGACATAGCACTATATTGATTTCTTTTCACGAATATATAGACTAAAGTGTCCTCCACAAAACAGAACCTAAGCGAGAGCTTCATCTGCATGGTTACAGGTTCTCCTGGCAGTCCTAGGATTGCTCTTCATTTCAGTCAATGAATCTCAACAATGCATGGAACCATAAGTTTCGACTATGCTGAATCTCGTGGCAACATTTGTGTTTGAAAAAAGGTGTTAAAATGTAGCGAAAACCAAGTTATTCAAAAAATTAGGGTTTTCCGCCTGTTTTTACCTGTTATTAAAATATTCACAATTCACTCGAAAAACATTACAACGAGTTCAAAACTGCAGGATATCGTTAATTCTGTCCGCTAGACGTGATTTCTTATAAACAGAATATAAAACAACCCAAATACTGTACATCTTGAAGTTTTACTGTAGATCCTGAAGTTCTCGCCATAGCAGATGAAGCTCTTTTGTGGAGGACACTTTAGTCTATCTATTCATGAAAAGAAATCAATATCGTGGTATGTCGAATTTTCAGGTTAGAAAAACGTTTTTCCAGAGATCTTCTTGAAAACCGGTTTTGGGAAACTATTTTCTGCTTACAAAAAACGTGCTTGTAAGTCTTGGCTATCGAATAGTGAAAATCGAGAGTCTTCATCTATTTTGTTCAACAGTTGTTCAAAGAATAGCCACCGGTCTTCTATGTTAGCTTCCATAATAGATTGGGACAATCGATTATTCGAGTCCGAATATCTCGAGTAGGACTCGGACTCGATGCATGTCTAGTAGACACGAGTAATTCCTTTTCGTTTCTTTGTGCACGTGAGGAAGCGATAAACTTAACTTAAGTATTTAATATAGACTGCTGTTGGTGTAATTTAACATGAAAATCAGAAAACGTGGTAAGAAAACATTCTGAGTTTTCGATCAGATTTTTAGAAAACCTTCTAACAAACAGTGACTTTCTTCGTCTTTTTAGCATAGGATCATGGTTACAATACGAAACAGTACGTCTTCTGAAATTTCCGCGTCTGTTTGATAAGTTTTGACAGAGTTATGCATTTTTTATCGCCATTTTCAAATCGAATCAGTAAGAAACGTTAATTGTACTACACATGAAAGGCTTGAGAGAAACGAACTTTTACTCGTAAGCGCGAAAAAAGTCCGGCAATACTCCTTGAGGAATATTTTATTGCTGAAATTTCACTGTTAACAAACAAAATGAGTGTTGTCTTATTCTCTTTTAGATCTATTATGGCTGATACTATCCATAGTTATGTTATGCTGTGTCGTGAATTATCGTTTTCTGAAGAAAAGACACGCGATCCACAATCATCGTCGGAAGAGGCGAAATTCCTTTCAAGCCTTGCACTTATTTTAAATGGTAATCAACAATACACGCCTATGTATGTGCATGAAGCCGAGAAAACGATATTAGTTGCTCGAAATGAAAAAATCAGATCGACTGATAAACGATATTTCGATCGGTTTTTCCGTCAAATTCGGACATACGCAGGCACATGTTTCGACCGAGACAAAGCCACGACAACAGCCGGGATTACTGCTCAACTGAGATCGCTTATATTCGAATATAATTCCGAAAAAATCGTCAATCGTTTTGAAGCATCGACACAAAGTCAGTCGGAAGCAGTCGACAGGCAAAGCTTTTACACACAATATTTAGAAGGAATCGACAACATTGAACAAAATCATGTTCCTAATGTCTGTTTACACGCCGAAATATTGCTTATTGATTTTTTGTTAAAAAACAGCATTAATGAAATTAACAGATCAGCAGCTTTTATCAGCGACGGGTATTGCAGTTCTACTGTATGAATCCCGTTTGTTTCAGTATATGCTGAATAATTTTCCGGAAACAGCCAGCCGAGGCGTGTACTATTTTGAAAAGATATCAGCGCATTACCGATCGACCAATCTCCTGCTAAAATGCTTGATATCTCAAAAAGATCGTTATTTACAAATTTACAAAGTGGTTTCATGGAAAATCGTTGAACCTATTAAAGAAAAACGTTCCTTGATCATTACGCCAAGAAAAGCGTTTGAAAATATATGGAAAGATATGTTTGAATCAACATCAAGTCCGTCGACATTGAATTTATCGGAAGCAATCGACAGGCAAAGCTTTTACACACAACATTTAGAAGGAATCGACAACATTGAACAAAATCATGTTCCTAATGTCTGTTTACACGCCGAAATATTGCTTATTGATTTTTTATTAAAAAACAGCATTAATGAAACAATTAATACAAATGACGTTGAAATAGGAATTTCCAAAATGAGTTGTTTACCATGCTCGTATTACATCGAGGAATTGAATAAGAAATACAGTCGTTTTTTTTGCCTGTTAGGTTCGACTCATGGAAAAACATATCCTAAATGGACATATCGAAACAACGAGGATTCATCAATATTAAATGTTATCAACGAAAAGTTAATCGATAAAGTCAAACAATCGATAAAAAGAAGATGCTTACAGACTAATCGTGCAGGGCCAGTGAAAAGTGGTGATAGCGATATCATGCATACCTCACTTGGAGAGGATGAATTCGATTCGATAGATTTTGATATAATTCGTTATTAGTATTGTCATCAAATTATTTGTTATCATTATTGATGAAAGTTTATGCATATTTTCATATATATTCCAATCGTGATCCATACACTCACTGATGTTTAAAACATGTGTTTGTTTTTATTGTCCCACTTTCTGATTCTTTTTGTTGACTCTTGTTAATGAGATAAACGGCGAAGTTCGTCTAAAACATCGATATAAAAATTCTTGGTTCATATTACCGCAGGTTCTATGTGGTTCGAACTAAAGTCGAAAAAATGTTAATACGGTGAATTAACATTTATATTTACTTAAAACTAGTCTGTACCGTAAAACTTTTATGAAACAAAATAGTCCATTGCAAATATTCTTTAAAATTATTCCTTTGGCATAAAAGTGAATCTAGTCCGAACTTTGATATCGATCTCATAAAACATGAGTTACTACTCATTAGAAACTTTGCTGCAAATTAACAAATGATTAAAGCATTGTAATAAAACATAGGCATGCGCCAATACAATATATTGGGTAATATCGAAAACGCACTAAAATCGTCGAAAAATAATATAGCCGATTATTTTTGCGCAATTTTGCTCAGTTTTGGATGCTTATATTTCTGTCACAAATAACACTAAAATTTTGTTTTGGACTCCAGTTTGACAGAGCAAACATTTTTCGACAAAATGGCTAATCAAAAGCTAATCATACTAATTAATGATTTTTGCACGGGTGAATAGACCAATTATTGCTCTAGAAATGGTGAGAATCTTCAAGCTCTACTCATTAATTGGCTTGAGCTCTAATTAAAAAGGTAAACGCTGAGAAATTTTCAAATGTTTCCGATTACCCCATTTGGGGCAATTGGAACGACCATGTAAAATAGCTGGAAAGCTAGGAGTTTCTTGGAAATCAGTTTCTACTCGAAGAACACCTCTCACAAAAAAAGTTGCGCTGATAAAAAGATACAGAATATACTTCTCTACAATCCCAGAGGAACTCTCACTCGTTTTCATTCAGAACTAACGAAATAAGCATGTTACACGAGAAAGTTGGTAGGCTATCTGGAGAATCACTGAACGAAGCTTTATGAAACTTGGCGCTTAAGGGTTTTTCAATGTCCTCTTTCTTTTCTTCTCTAGAAAGTTTTCTCTAAAACTCTCAGAAGTAGGGTTTTCTAGAAAACCGTGATTTTTGGGTCACTTGTACTTCTTAAAACGATTTTTAAAGATCAGTCTTCAGGCATGAAACATTTTTAATGATGTATTTGAATTCAGCGTCGAAAGGCGAACATTTTGAGAAAAAAATCAAGTCTTCAACTCAAAATTTCAGTTTTTGAGTTTAGTTTGACAAATCAAAAATTCAAGCTTTTTTAAAATTGAAATAGCTCAGTTCAGGTAAGCCATGAAACCTTGGTTCAAAAAAAGGTTAAACTAATATTGGAATCTCGCCAAACCACTACGTTTGTTCCGATTTTAATTCCCTATCGGACCGCGTTTGAACCAAGATTCCATGGCTTACCTGAACTGAGTTATTTCAATTTTAAAAAGCTTGAATTTTTTAATGTCAAACTAAACTCAAAAACTGAAATTTTGAGTTGAAGACTTGATTTTTTTCTCAAAATGTTCGCCTTTCGACGCTGACTTTTGTGAAATGTGTCATACAAATATAAACTAAATTGTCGTTCGAAATAAGCAACGGGCAAAAAGGTCGTGTTGTGAACTCGATGGTATTTGGATTGATAACTCGAATTCTTCGGACCTCCGTTTCTCTAGTGTTTCTCTGCTGTTATATATGTTGAAATAAAATGGATGTTGTGCAATAACCGAAGAATTTCTTTTCTTTCCTCTGCGTGTTTCACATTAATTTGTCTCATTATCTCTGAGTTATTGCACAACATCCATTTTACTTCGACTATTCTAGCTTATTATTGATGCCACGAACTTTCATAATAAAAGGCCGAGATCCTCGTTATTTAAAAGATTATTTTGAAGCCGCTCTTAGAGAAATTTCCAATGGTAGTGATATCCGTGCTGTCGGCAGAAAATACAATATACCTTTTTCGACTTTACAACTTCATAACGTATCACAAGCCGTCCATCTTGGTACCGGACGTTCAACACATTTTACCGACATTGAAGAGACATATTTGGTCAATATTGTAGCTGTGTTACAAGTAAGTTAAATTAATTATTTTTGCTAAATATTTGAATTACAAACTTCTTTCGAATAGGGATGGGGCGAACCCATAACACCGAAAGAATTAGTTAAAATTGCTACATCTTATGCAAAAGAACTTGGAAAATATAAAACATTTAAAAATGGACAACCCACGATAGAATGGTATTATACATTTATGAAGCGTCATCCACAATTAACAACTGCGAAATCTATTCCTCTTGAGTTACGACGAGCAAAAATTACACAAACAATTGTTTAGAAATGGTTTGATTTACTAGGAAAGATTCTTATTAATAATGATTTATTAGATAAACCATCTCAAATATTTAATTGCGACGAATCTGGTTTTGCCGATGAAACGAAGAGAAGGAAAGTTATCGTCTCCAATCCAACGAAGTTTCCATATAAGAAGCAAGGTGGTACCGGTGGTAAATCATATTATTCTGTTTTATTCTGCGTTAGCGCAAGCGGTGTCATATTACCACCATACACAATTTATAAAGCAAAAAAATTATATGGCAATTGGTGCCTAAACGGTAAGTTTGTTGATTCATAAAATAATAGCAGATTTTTCCATTTCGTTCAGACCCTACTGGCGCCGGTTTTAATACGAGTGCCAATGGTTGGATGGAAGATAATGTATTTTATGAATGGTTTAAGAACATGTTTCTTCCTCTAACCTCAACAACACCAAAACTAATTTTGTTAATACTGGATGGACATACTTCTCATCGTCGTGTACGTACCACTGAATTAGCTATTACCAATGGTATTGTTTTGTTACGCATTCCACCACATTCAACTCACATTTTCCAACCTCACGACGTTACATTTTTTAAACCAATAAAACAAAAATACCGCGAAATTTTAGCTGAATATTATGCAGTATCTGGATATGAAAAGGTATCAAAAAGTACTTTTCCATCACTCTTATTAAAATTATTTCAATCAACGGCGATTAAGAATGTCAATATTATCAAAGGTTTTATTGAAACCGGAATTTATCCATTAGACAAATCAGCCATTCGTCCACAGAAAATATTAAAATGTAATCACACTTTGATCATCATTTTCTCTTTATTCTTAGTCACTATTCATATGGACTTATCTCGAGCATCAGAATCGACAATCGAAGTGGTCATAACATCAGTATCTCCATTGAGTCCTCGAGCGGCAATTTATAATGCTCTTTTATCCATGCGTCCACCTGTCATTGAACAGCCACCAACCAAGAAGCTGATTCTTGATCCTCAAGCAGGACAACTTTTAACATGTGAAGAAGCATTACGTCAGATGAGGGAGAAAGAAGAGGGAGCAGTCAAGAAGGCGAAACCAGTTCAGAAAAGGACATCAGTGAAACAAAAAAAGAATTCCAAAGCAAAGAAATTGTGCACAATTGAAGATGGTATGTTATTCTAGCTAATATCTGAGCAAATAATCAGTTACTTATTGTATTCAGATATAGATATTATAAATGAAGATCCATTAACAAAAAGATGTATGACCACCATTAATTCAACCAGCGCAACATCTGCTACTGTTTCATCAACGCCTTCGATAGTATCGATAGTATATTAGTAGTATACAGCAGACCTCTATTTTTACGAGGATTTTTTGTATAACGCCTATAATGCTGCCATGGTGAAATTACTTGTTAATTTTCTTTTCCTTGGGCTAGGATAATTATTCGTCAATGTATGAATAGGTAGCAAAGTGTATCACATATCACAGACCGCCAACGTATACTTTTGTAGTTGTCTGCAAAAGTGAAATTTATTCGCTTCTGTTCGGTATGTGTACATGAGCTCTCTTTCTTTGTTACATATTTGCTCAAATAAACACTTTTTTCTTTTTCAAAAAACGATCTTCAAATTTTGCAAAATACTGCAAAAAAACACGATATTGGAGTTTCATTCAAAAAGTTTTCATTAAAATTTTTAATGAAATTCTTGTGCCATCGAAAAATTTTCACGAAACTTCAGGTCACGGTCACTTTGCAGGAGACATTTTAATGAAAGTTCGATGAACAAAATTTAAGTTAAAGACCCGCAAAATAGGTATATTTAAGCGGGAAATACTTCGTATATGTATCGCTTAGCGATACGTATACGAGGTGAAACAGCTACTTTTGCTGAGCAACATATATATATATATATTAGATAGAGAAAATTTAAAAAGTAGATAGATTTCATTATTGTGTTCACGAAAAGAATCAGTGAAGGGAGATCCCCTCAAGCATACCCTCAAATTTTTATGGAATCAAATGGATTTGTCAAATCAAAATACATCGTAGTATACGATGTAGTTGTAACAGTTTTTAATGAAATTCTAGCGCCATCAAAATCATTTTAACGGAACACCTGATGAAATTTTTTTAATGAAAGCGTTGATACTTTCATTGGAAAAAAACGCTTTAATGAAAGTTTTTTAATGGAAGTCACCCAACTCAAAACACATTGAATACCTTGTTTCGCTGAGCATCCAGATGGAAAATAGTAGTCAATACCTAAAAGCACAATTTTACATATTCTTTCGTCAATTAACTCTTATCTATCTTAACAATCTTAATTACAAGTGTTACTCTTTTGAAAGGGTACCACTGTATAATTGGACTGATGGTAAACTAAGCTTTTCACAACATACGCAAAAACTAAAACCAAAATGTAAAAAATTTTACATTTTGGTTTTATGTCATCAGAATATGGGAATGGGATGAAATTGGTTTTATTTAGTAAAAACATTTGGAATACACCCCAAATTGATTCTACAGGATAGACAATGAAGCTTTCAGCGCTCTCCGGTATTATAGCGAACAAAGATTTTCCAAAATCTGGCAAACCCATTGTGGCTATTGGAGAAACGGGTCTTGATGATACTAGTACACAATAAACTAACGGATCATAAATGCTGTGAGTGTACACGGATCCAAAACAGTCCGTCTTAGTGACAGATTTATCATTATGACAGTAATTATTCGAAATTATTTCAGATTTAAAATATTTGGTATAATATCATGGCTCTCGCTGTATAGGAATGGTATCTTTCAGACTTAAGTCCTATAATAAACTAACTCTTATGGTATTTATCAAATCTTACTACTTATAAGAGAAAAAATTACAGTAGTTTTTCATTAGTAATTAAATTATGTTAAGAAATAAATTGTTTGTGTATAGACAATTTAATCTTGAGTATTTCTGAACTGTGTGATCATTCATCGAATGTTTAAGAAAAATACTATAATTATTGTTTTTGTTAAAAATTCATTAAGGATCAAAACAATGGTTCACTCGTGTAACCTATAGTCAAAGATGTATATTACACTACTGTTTCGTAATATACTAATACTTTAAGACCAGCTACTGTTACTTCCTGGCGCTTACAACCACCGAGAACGACAAGTATACTAGACGAAATGACCGCTGGAAATCACCGTAATTAGTGTTTCCGACCATATGAATAGGAAACTACCACCGAATCTTGTGGTTATAACCAGGTGTAAATCCTTGTTTACGGCCGGATCGGAACCACTTGGATATTTCTTTTCATTGAAAATTCTCGAAATTTTTATACTATTTCATGGTTGAGTTATGCAGGTTTTTAATGTGATATAGGTTTTTGGGAAAACTTTGTACATCGTAGTAATAAAAACTCTATCACTCAGCCTCTGAACAACAATGACATCTACTACACGATCACAACACCGACATCTGTGATGAACCTTACCAGCGGTACATTCTTCGGCGGTGATTGCGATATAATACGAAACAGCGATTTTTTCAAAAGATATTTTACCAATGTAGAAAGTATCTAAAATACATTATTAATAGTTTGCGAGGAGTTGCTATAACAATGTCTGGTGATTATGTCGACGAATAGTTTGAATATTTCTGGTATGTAAAATAATTCAGTTGTTTTGGACACTTTACATAAGACAATGACTGATCAACAGCAACAACAAAATGCCACGTTGCTAGATGGTTCGTTCGAAGATAGTTCTGAAAAACAGATATTTCCCACATTACCAGCGAATGTCTCAGCAATAGTTGAACACGAATTAAATTCTCCGTGTTCATTTACATTAGCCGATATTCAAGCATTTCCAACATTAGCTTATTTTAATCATACAGTTATACCTATTATTATCGAAGGTTTAACACAAGTTGCCAAAGAACGTCCACCAAAACCAATTGAATATTTGGCATGCTTTCTTATTAAAAACAAAGAACGGTTTGGAGAAATTTGATTTCATTAACATGTTTTATGTGAGTTTCTATTGATAAATTTGGATGTGCCTCGAAAAAGCGAATCATTTCGAGATGGATGAACGGTACTTTTTGTGAACAAGTGTTAAAACTTTTATTTTTATATTATTTTCTAACAAATAAGACAAGATTTTTTGGAGATGAAAATTTATAAATCAACTATATAACTTTTTAATCTTGACCAAGTTTTCCGAATTATACGATTTATTTCGATATTGATCGTACTGATTACCGACAGAATCGTCGAGTTCGCGTTCTTGTACACAGCCATGATTGCTCTGATAAATAAAACTGTTAATCAGTACTGCGACAGAAGTAGTAAATCGGGCAAGTTATGACCATTCGAAAGATACCATTAGGAAAGGATTGTAGCAAGAGAACGTTATTCTAATCCGATGTCAAAAATTAAAAGGACATTTCTTATGAAAAAGCTAAAGATTCTTCATCCATCGTAAAGCAAAACTTACGAACTATCATAACCGACGTATCATCTGGATGCCTTTAAATCCTTAAAGGATGTCTGTAAATATTTCGCATATATGTTAAAGTAACAGTGAGCTGCGTTTGTGGTTAAATCATAGTTTTGACACTAACAACGATTTCTGTACATGTCCACAGCAGCAGGAACATCCTGATGGGTTAACTTACTAATCGGAAAAAAACGTAGACTATGGCTTGGATATTATTCTTTGGTAAAGTTCATTAGATCATTCATTGTGAACCACATGCCTTTGGTATAACACACTGTACAAAATAGAGTGTAAGAATTCCCACATTTCTATTCCCACGCGATTTCGGATTCATTTTCCACAGAATGTGCTTTCCTACAGTACTTCCTACACTTTATGGTTTGGCTACATATTTTTGAGAATATCAATGTCTTTTCTTTCAAAATTGTTCATCACTCTTTGAAAGCGCAGACATGAATCAATAAGATACATTCAATGATACGCATAAATTGATTGATTAGCATTTAAAATAGAATAAATGTATAATCATATTCTGAACGAACAACTGTATAATTGGTTCTTGATAATAAAATTTTCCTACCACATTTTTGATTACGAAAATGTCAATCAATATTGTTTTTATTTGATGTTCTTTTTAGCATATGTTGATAATCATTGTAATTTAAAAAGTTGCTGATCGTGTTCAGTGCACGTAAACGGAAGCAAGTTTCAAAAACTTTTATGCAAATCAGCAACATCTCTACTTTTTTTCACATATGATTTAACCCTTTACTCGCCAAGGGATCATCCATGACCGATTCATAGAATTGTTATAAAAAGATAATGAAGCATATGATAAAAAATGGATTGCTTATGAGAGCAAGTTAAATCCATAAGCTATCGATTGATAAAAGGAGATTTTGTTTTCAATCACTTTTTGGTGCTCCATTACCTTTTTATAATAATTCTACGAAAGGGTTGTGGATGATTCCTTGGTAGATAATGGGTTAAAATAAGCTGGATAGACTCGCCCGTCTTAAAGTAAGACGGGAGAAAGAAGGAAGATACATATCGTAAAATGGTAATTTTTTAGAATAATCCAATGGCAAGAATTACAATCCAAATAGATAAACAAAACTGATACTGACGTGATTGTTGTCATAATTGTTGATGATTGACAGATTCATTCCAAAAATGCCCATCATCAGCTGTTTGACTTTTACGAATAATTTCAATTACCGTCCGAGATTCATCCGATGTACAATAACCATGATAAAATATTCTATCATCTTCATAATGAATGCCTAAACCATTAAGTATCTATTCAAATTTTCTCTCGTCTAGTACTCTACTCTCATCTTTGTAATGTTAAGTCTTTTCTCTGATTCGCAGTCGAATTTTCTAAGGTCTAGTCTTCCCTATCGCAATGAAACTTGTAGTAATATCGAATGATATTTAGCTTCGTTTATAACGGATGTATTGACAGCCCGTGCATATGCCTGCACTGTCTGCTCATAATTTTACAATTTTGATTATGCATAAGTCGAATTGAAATATGAAATAGTTTATGACCATACAGAAGACCTATCTTCTGAGAACTATAATAGTGTTAATATATCTATCTGAATCGCTCTTTCCTCCGTCATGGACGGATATGTCATTGCTACAAGCTGAATATCTCGCTGTAGTTTCATCATAACCAATTGTTTGTAAGAAATCCGAATATTTTTTTATCGTTTCAACCAGTCTTTGCTATACAAAGTGGAAGATAGCTGGCTTTTGCAGCGACCGCCAGTCATTAGAAATACTGCCTTACATTGTGAAGACGTTGAAAATCCACTGTTCCATTTTAGCTCCAGCGAGCCAGGATCAATGCGAACTGACGTAGATAGTCTCTCCTTGGAACTAAAAGGAAACAACCCAGAAAATCTGTAGTTTGAAGCGGGAAAAATCTGACGGCCAAAACGTTGAAGTAACGTTTGTCCTGATGTCACGATAAAGACGTTTCATTCAACGTTAAAGAAGTTTCCGGTTAAACTTATAAGGGCCATTAGCGCAAAATCGACTTTTTATACGGAGAACAGAATCGGTTCGAATTTTTTTCTGAAGAGCTTATTATATGAATCGACGGTCAGCAAATATCTCTTGATTCAAATCACTTTTCGAATTTTGGCGCCACTTAAAACGCGCTACTATTCGCGCCAAAATTCGAAAAGTGATTTGAATCAAGAGATATTTGCTGACCGTCGATTCATATAATAAGCTCTTCAGAAAAAAAATTCGAACCGATTCTGTTCTCCGTATAAAAAGTCGATTTTGCGCTAAAGAACGGTTAAAACGTGCGGTTTTCTTACGAGCGACCGACGTATATGCAAAATACGCTTATTCACCAAAGTTTTATCCAATGACGTTTGTGCTTTTTTGGAGACAACCATTTTGTGGAGCTGTTATTTATGTTAGAGCTAAAAGGAAGCAATGAAGAAAAAAGGTCCAAATGTCGAACTCTGCTCTGCAATCAACGTAAAAATGCGTTGATTGTAAATGTTGCGTAACTTATCTCTAGTAAAAAAATTGATATACGTACGGAAGAAAGAATAGTCAGGGATACGTTATCATATATTGATATGATTAGACGGAAAAAATGTGCTTATTTCGTGTAATTGCAGCTTCGTTTTTAAACAATTCAAATTCATGTACTGGGTGTAAAGTCTTAAATTGAGGCTGTAAGAAAAAAGAATTTCATTTCATGGTGGACACGTCGCACTAATCGAGTTCTCTCTGATCCTAACAGTGTACTTAATTTATTGTGAATTGTTCCTGTCGAACAGAAAACGCGAGGAGTAGCGTGTGCCGTTATACTTCTCTTAACCTTGCTGAGTTCCGTAAAGCAAGAAATCTTGTTCCTTCCCTCAATCGACGTGAAAAATCTTTTTACTTCCGATCTCTCTCTTCTTTATTTTCTGATCCTCGCAAGTTTTGGAGCTCTATCAAGAAACTATCCTCTTCTCACTCCACTGTACCTCAGTCTCTGTTTCTAGGCTCCAAATCTGTTTCCCCAGATGCGGATAAAGCTGAACTCTTCAATTCTCATTTTTCCTCTTGTTATTCTTCTCTTCAGGGGCAAATTCCTCCTTCTACCACTCCAGACTTGCCAATGATGGATAAACACCTCGACTTTTCCTTTTGCGTTTACTTCAGAAATTGGATAAAAAGTCTACTGTTGGTATTGATGGAATTCTTTCTCTCTTCTTGCGCTGACATTCTCTCACCTCACCTTCGCTTCATTTTTCATCTGTGTGTTTCTACTAGCAATTTTCCAACTTTATGGAAACTGCATTCATTGTACCTGTTCATAAAAAAGGAGCTCTTACCGATATCTCTAACTATCATCCTATTTCACTTCTTCCTGTTGTTTCTATAGTGTTTCAACGTCTAACTTATAATTTTATTTTTTCTCATCTTTCGAAACACTCTTTTTGTAAACAAATAGTTCGGTTTTCGTCCTAAACATTCTACTCTGGATGCTTTGTTGCTTTTATCTTCAACCGTCTTTAAATTTTGGAATGCTGGTGTAAAGTATGTTGGCGTGTCTTTTGATTTTTCTAAAGCATTTGACTCTGTTCCTCATTCTCTCTTGTTAGAAAAATTATCTCGTTGTGGTGTGCGTGATTCTTTGTTGTCTCTTCTATCTTCTTATCTTTCGAACCGTTCTC
>CAJNOQ010006122.1:0-14105 GCA_905250885.1 Didymodactylos carnosus
ACATGCATCCTGGCGTGTCCAGAAAACGTTTTACGTTGGTATTAGATGGTGCGTTATGAGAGAAGGTCACAATATTTCTCAAGTACCCTGGTTGATGACCATTGCGTGATAGCTGTCGATAAATATATCATATTATAATTTGCTATGATTTATCGCGATGAATTTTTCCTTTTGATAGACAGTAACAGTATGTATATATATACTGTAAGCGCCGTCTTGGTTGCCGTCATCAAGTTAAGAACAGTCGGCGTTTTAGCAATGGGAATGATTTATTAAACGTGCCAAATAGTCCTTCTCTTTTGTTCTTCGCTGTTCTTTATGTATAAATTTTCTACGAGTGCGTGACATTTTCTACTATAGTAGAGAAGAGTCAATAGCAAAACGATAAACATATGGAAAAAACATCCTCGGAAATTGTCGAGATGAATCAGTTATCTTCGGTAATCTTACTAGTTATCGTTATGTTCTTTCATATGGAGATAAAACACGGGAAAATTAATCTCTTCATTCATCGGAATAAAAATTTAATCGCGATACTTTTAGCTTCTTGTCGCGATAGCCCTTTTATCACGATAATACTCAATAAATATCTATTGGAGTTTATCGAGATACTTTTGTTTTGGAAGATAGAGATCACACATATAACGATAATCCTTTTATCAGGATAAAGTCCGATAAATATTTAGCGCGGTTTATTGACATACAGGTATTTATAACGCTAAATGACTTGTATACTGCGATAGTTACGCCTACTGCGTTTTATCGAGAGACTGCGATAAACTGCCATAACTTTTGTATCGCGATAGAGTACGCGCGAGTTGCTCATTGTCGCGATATTTCAGCGCATTTAGCATAATATCTCGCTATATCGCAAGTTTTCAACCAAAATTACCCTCATGGGGAGTTTCAGCTGTATTCACTAACTCCTGAATTTCTTTCATCTTGTATTTTGACCATCATCTACAGCTGTAGTTTTGAACTGCTGAGCTCGTGAATTCCGGGTGTCCATTCGTCTTTTATTCTAACCATCGTATGGAGCTGTATTTCTAAATTCCAATGCAGCTGTATATGCGCGTGCTCGAATTCCTGGATCCCCTTCATCTGGCATTCTTACCAACATATATGGCTCTATTGCTGCGTTGCTGGACTTTTTTAATTTCTGATTTCCTAAACTACAGCTGTATTCACTAGTTCCCTCGCTTCATCTGGCTTTTCTTTACTTGGTTTTACTACACAGAAAAACAGCGCACAAAAACTGAACATGTTTATGGGGCAGGTCTAAGGTTGGTGTACGCCTTATGGGCATATGATAACCTTGCAACTTTAGCTTGAAGTAGAGAATTCTCTCTACGAGATTATGTCTACAGATGTTTGACAAAATTTTCAAAACACTTGAGAGTCTGCAGAGGCAGTCTCTTACCAGCAAACTTGGATAGCATTCCTCATCGCTACATCATCTTCTAAAATTTATTACAAAAGCATGGGCTTTCGAAAAAACAGCGTATTTCCAACCAGGCTGGCAGAGAGAACCCATCATACGTATTTGGACGTGCTCACGTTCAGGGATGTACATCCAAACCAGTTCGCTATATTCAAGAAAACTTCTTCGCTTCTTGAATACTTCACGTTAAAGTATTTTCCTGAGTGTCCCGCTTGAAAAATTCTGTGTGGTAGTAGACTAAAAACCTGTATGCACAAAGGAAATAGGAAAAACAAAAAGTGTAGACAAAGAATGTTTTTTTGCTACAATTGTTTTTGTTGTGCTCTTTCTCCTATGTATCTTAAAGTTTTCTTTTCGCTTTCTCTATACGACGTAGTATGAGATAAGATCTAAACACCAAGTAGTGAGCAGTAGCTAATGTAAAAAGCTGCACCACGGTTTCTATATAAAAAACTGAATGAAGATCTTACAGAAAGTATTCTATGTCAACAGAATCATATTGTTCATGTCTACGTTTTTCTGATATTATCATTATTTTTCGAAATCTTTGCTGGTGCTATTTTAGTGATATGAAGTAGATGTCATAGATCCTCTCGCCGAACTTGGATCGCCATTAACAATCCTTGCGTCTATTAGCTCTATTACCTTTACCACTCGTGATTTGTCACATGCTCGGCTGCTATTTTTTAACATTTACGAAGAATGCGGATGTCATGGAAAATTCCACTCCACGGTGGAACCATATTTTACGCAATTTCATACAATATTGGTAGGTTGCTAGCTTGGTAGACTGGTATGGAAGGGTAGTTTAGTAGCTTCGGAGATCGACGGAGATTGACGCTCTAACTTTTGATGTATAATACATTTGAATAGTATAGTTCTGAGTTAGAAATCTAAGTTTTTCTGAAAATTTCAGTCCTTCTCAGTAAAAGAGAGTTTTGAGTACGAAGACAGAATCGAAAGTCAAAAATGTTTTTATAAGTAGATAGCTCTTGAAATTCTTTATCGAGACATTGCCATTTGAATTTTTTGTCGAAAATCTCTTGGTTAGGAAAAACGAAATACTGAAGATGTGTTTTTTCCGTTTTTTTAGGAAAATACTGTTTTCTACCTAACTCCGCCAAAATAAGTTGAAACTTGAAAATAAAGTTGAAAAAAATGTTCCACCCTAGGCAGTCATTTTCTGGGGAACAACACGAAAAACACGACACCATTTTTGTGGCAGAAACGCGTTAAATTTTTAAATTTGAAAAAATTTAAAAATTAAATTCAAAATCGAGCTGACGTATACAGAGAGTCTCGATGCTCTCACACGGCCGTCCACGATTGTCTTAAAGTCAAGGTTCACAAGTTAAGCAAGAAAGAAACTAAAACAACTTACTCTGCAGTGACGATGATTCGAACGTGAGTACCTAGAATTAAGAAGCAAGCATAGAACAGGTTGAGTTAAAGATGCTCGAAAGATGACCTGTATCATCTGTAATTGTTTCGAGCATCGATAGCTTATTGAAGAAGACTTATTCTTTTCTGTTTGCTTGCTTTTTAATTCTAGGACCCAAGCAACTGCTTGTTACTCTTGTCTGCAGAGATCTTTCATTTTGCTCGGAATAAAATAGCTTTTTATTTCCAGTAATAGTGACTGGAAGGCTTGAATGAAAGTAATTTCTGAGTTTCGTTGTTCTATCACCTTGAACTTCAGTTCCAAAATTGAAGAACTTATACGAAACTTCGAACCAAGTTGATTTTCTATTATTCGACGTTGTTCGAGTTCCGTATTGACACAGATTCATTTTTTCAAATTTTTCATCCAAGAACTATTTATTATCCATATTTTGTATTTGAATGTTATTGTTGAGAGCAACACCTGAGTCTGAGTAAGTTTTTCGTGTGAATCACTGTGTCTTCGGTAAAAAAGCCTTGCATCTAATCCAGATCGAAAATGCATAGAAACTGAAACGTTTCGCCTTACGACATGCCCGACTGTAGAACATACACAAAAGTTAATTTCGCATCCCAAGGCATCTAAGAGTAGAACAGGTAACCACGCGGCGCTTCGAAGGCATAAGAAATCATTTTTCATGATCCCGTATTTCTTCGATGCAGAACGTATAGTGATACGGGGTGTAAGTGAGCAGCTAAAAGTATGTCCCGTACTCTTTCACAAGGGAACGGGTAGAACGTAAATAAATCAGCCGCAGTACGGGGTCTGAACCCTGTATAAAGTTTTGATACGGGGTCAGAACGCCCGTTCTAAAAGTTTTTTGAGCTCTTGGGAAGTCTCTATCTGTCAGAGAAGCCGAGATATTGCAAAATAAAAAAGGTCTTAAACTTTTGAACAGCACTGTATATATAAAAATCAAAACCAGTCCTGAAAGGGTTAATATATTGCTCACATTTTTACTTCGCCCCACGCATCAAAAAAAATCATTAGTACAACGACTAGGGCGAAGAAGTTAACACGAGAGAGAAAACAACAAAGAAAAAGCATAAAAAAACAGGAACAAGAGAAGATAACATAAACATGAAAACAAACGGAAAGAGGGGAAGGAGTACATATACACATGGTCAGCTTCTTATCCTTGGACATCGAAGCCTGTCTTGCCACCCGTCTTGTCGAACGCGTGGACTGGGAATGCCCTTGTCGCCGAAATATTTGTCGTCGAGGCGAAGTTCCCATTTCGAGCCTCAAGCTGCCACTACTCGAGGTCGCACCACCGTTCCGTTAGGCTTGTGCAAATGTCAACATAGCCCTACTTGCCACCGAATGCAGGACTTGTCCTTGTCGCCGAATCTGCTTGATCGTCCAGGCTGCCTTGTCGCCGAATCTGTCTGATCGTCGAGGCCAAGTGCTCGTTTGGCCTTCGAGTTGCCACCCTCGAAGTTGCTTTGACTTGCCTAAATGTCGACGTTGTAGTTGGTCGAGGCAAAGTCATTCATCTGAAGCCTCTTGGTTGCCACCACCAAAGGGAAATCATCAAATTGCTCGAAGAGGAGAGTTACCATCCCTTGAGTAAACGTACGACGCAGCACGCCATTGTGTCGTTCTTTCTTCATTGCCAAATAAATCATGTCAAAATTTGATGATTTTTTTCTCGAGAAGCGGTATTTGAGATTTTTACATATTCGAAATTAGCGTCATGAGTTACGTTGTACGGCGCAAAGATCTCGTCGGGGTACACCCAAAATGGGCTCTTAGGAGTCCCACTTAGAATACCACTGTATTCAACGGTGTAGTTCATCGTTCAACTTCAAACATGCCGCATTTTATTCGTTCTGCTGGTAGTGTAATTTTTCTTTCCGTTTGATTTTTTTTCTTTTCTACGCATATATGGAGAGAGATATAGAGATATAGAAAGCGAAAAGTGAAAAAAGTTCTTCTCATCGAGATGTTCACTGCAATCACTGTGCAATTACTTTATATTGTGTCAACTTGACAGATTAAAAAGTTAACAACTTTGGAAGTACCCCTCTCCAGTTTTTAAAACAATTTGAAGTACACAGGTTGTACTCTATACCGAGTTATTTTTTAGTAAAGGATACAGTCTACTTTTTGAGATATAGAGCCATCAATATCGCTGTCAATGTACCTGCGGTGTGTGTGTAGAAATAGATATAAAGCAAGAAACGACGAAAAGAACAAATTTTATGTTTTTGACCTAAAAGGAAAATTACAGTCGCTATAAAATGACTGTATATTGTGTCAACTTGACAGATTAAAAAGTTAACAACTTTGGAAGTATCCCTCTCCAGTTTTTAAAACAATTGGAAGTACACACGTTGTGCTCCACGCCAAGATATTTTTTAGAAAAGCGTACAGTCTAGTTTTTGAGATATAGAGTCGTCAATATCGCTGTCAATGCACCTTCTGTGTACATGTAGAAATAGATGTAAAGCAAGAAACGAAGAAAAGAACAAATTTCATGTTTTTATCCAAAAGGAAAAACGCGTGTGAACAAAATGAGTGTAGATTCTGGCAACTTTTCATCCTAAAAAGTTAACAAATTTGAATGTACCCCTCTCCGTTTTCTACGTCAGTTTGAAGTACACAGGTTGTACTCTATGCCGAGCTATTTTTTAGAAAAGGATATAGTCTACTTTTTGAGATATAGAGCCATCAATATCGCAGCTCAACGTATGAAAAAGTAGATATGCACGCCAGTATAAAAGCCAAATGAGTTTTCAGAGAATTTTCTGAGCTACCATGACTTTCCGGCTTTCTCTTCGGGCCATGGTAGTGACAGATAATGTATGTAAAACAAATAAAAATGGTTAAAAGGCTCCTATTCTTCCATAATCAGTATCTTCTTGAAACACAGCTATTGATAATCAATGAATAAGACTGTCGAATGATGAACAATAACTACTCATCCATTACCGTTATAGAAATTCATGTCTAGATAATCCACGGTCTAGTTCAGTTAGATGAAACTTTGATGTTTTCTTCTTACTATACATACTATTAGAGACACATATAAAGCAAGAAATGGAGTTGTATCCAAAAGAAAGATTCCTTTCATTATGAGATTAGTTCAGGAATTCAGGCAACTTCCGGGAGTACAAAGTCAGCAAATTTGAAGCTACCTTTCTCCAGCGATATTGACAGCTCTATTTCTTTAAAACTAAAAGAAATGTTTTTCTGAAGAATATATCGATGTACCCAGTTATAAGTCGCTTAAAGTTTCATTTATTCAAACTGGACGTAAAAGTGATCACTTCTAACAGAGTGATCTATTTGAGAAAATTTTGTCTAAACTTTATATGATAGCATAATCTGGTTTAACCAGACAAGTGTAAGTTCATTTTCTTCTCAATTAACACATTACGAATAGTGTACATATTCTGTCTATAATATTTTGGATATTTTGGATCATCTGTATACATTTTGCCTATTTAGCTATAAATAATTTTCACACGAAAATAGCCATTATTATTATTCTCTTCGACAATACAATTCTAATTCTGATTCTTTTTTTGTATATGAGCACACAACACGTTTTCTCTTTAACGAACAAAAAGGAAAAGAGCTGTCACTATCCAAGGTAAAAGTTAGTAAAATGTTTCAATTTAATTTTAGGGATTTCACTGGAACGGAAAAATATAGAACTTGGGTTTCTCTGATCATAATGTTCGGGGAAGTAATCAAGAAAGTTATGTCAGTTATTCCAAATTCGTGCAATTTCCAAAAATTAAAGTGAAATCCATACATTTTACTACCTTTAGACTGATAGTCAGATCTGTATATCTTATATAGACATTATAGAGTTCTTAATATCACCGGATTATCTAGATATGAACGTTTCATTACACAATGATGAATATACCGGTAATGGATGAGTAGTTATTGTTCATCATTCGACAGTCTTATTCATTGATTACCAATAGCTGTGTTTCAAGAAGATACTGATTATGGAAGAATAGGAGCCTTTTAACCATTTTTATTTGTTTTACATACATTATCTGTCACTACCATGGCCCGAAGAGAAAGCCGGAAAGTCATGGTAGCTCAGAAAATTCTCTGAAAACTCATTTGGCTTTTATAGTGGCGTGCATATCTACTTTTTCATACGTTGAGCTGCGATATTGATGGCTCTATATCTCAAAAAGTAGACTGTACCCTTTTCTAAAAAATAGCTCGGCATAGAGTACAACCTGTGTGCTTCAAACTGACGTAGAAAATAGAGTACAACCTGTGTACTTCAAACTGACGTAGAAAACGGAGAGGGGTACATTCAAATTTGTTAACTTTTTAATCTGTCAAGTTGACAGAATATAAAGTAATTTCACAGTGATTGCAGTGAACATTTCGATGAAAAGATATAATTTTTTCAGTTTTCACTTCATTCCTTTCTATATTTGTCTGTATATATGCGTATAGAAGGAAAAAAAATGAAACAGAAAGAAAAATTACAGTACAAGCAGAACGAATAAAATGCGGCATGTTTGAAGTTGAACGATGAACTATACCGTTGAATACAGTGGTATTCTAAGTGGGACTCCTAAGACCCCATTTTTGCGTGTACCCCGACGAGATCTTTGCGCCGTACAACGTAACTCATCCCGCTAATTTCGAATATGTAAAAATCTCAAATACCGCTTCTCTAGAAAAAAATCATCAAATTTTGATATGCTTTCATCACCCGAACCGCACCGCATCGTGATGAAAAAGACGACCGGCCGGCTAGTGCACCAATTGTGAGGTTCTACTCACTCACTTCTCATCTTTATTTAAGAAAGTGAACGGCTATATATAGTACACAAGTTGAACAAGAGTTATGTAAGAGTTGCGCAGGAATTGCGCAGTAACAGAAAGAAAGGAAAAGAAGAAGAAAACACAGTCTTATGAGCTACCAGGAATGGCAGATCATAACAGCAAGCCCAATAATTACCACATGCCTAGACTCCCTGTCTTCGTCAATTCAACTGCGAAGATCCGAACTCGCTAGCTAGTAACGTTCCTGAGTTATTCGAAAAGCAACTGTGTCCATTCTTTGTTGAAATGGATAGTAGAAAAAGAAGCAATGAGACAAAAAACATTAGCTATAAATGCAAGTGCCACATTGATTAGTGGAGTTAGCTGGCTGGAATAAAATGAATTACTGCAGTCAAAATACACTTGCACTAATTAATTTAATCGGTATACTGATTGAAATAATTAGTGTGGGAACAATCTGAGCTCATATATGCTATTATGAATCAATATGTATGAATCGATATTGATTACTGCAACCAATTTACCAGAATCAAAATGCTCCCAGATTAGTTCCTGGAATCAATATGTTCTCACATTAATTAGCTTAAGTAACGTGTTCACCCAGCAATTAGTGTGACCTCAACATTTATCAGTGGAATCAGCTTAATCCTTGTAAATATGTACTTCAACACGTTATATACATCATTCGATCTAATCTAAGCTTACATATGACCAAGAAAAAACCAAACAATAATTGATGTTTCTTTTTTCCTTTAAAAATGACCACTTTAAAACCATATCATTGTCAAAAACGCATTTTCAGTCAAGGGTCAGTGAATCGAAGATGAACGTTACTTGTATATGATACACTAGATCTTGGACAGTGGAAGCATTTGTTCTTATGGCGACAATGAGGGTTGCTATAAACCATTGCCAGCTCCGATAGGTCACTTACATCTTCGCTGAGCTTTTTTCATTTGGTCACATGCTGCTGCACGTTATCTTTGTTTCGTTGTTCTTCCTTTTATCTTTCTTTACACTTTATTCCATTGACTGTAAGTCTATGGTCATACGAAAAAAATTTGGTTATACAAAAAAGTAAAAGTGTTTGTGTCTATATTGAAACTGGTGTGTATGTATACACGTGCTGTTCAGCGGATACGTAACCCTAATCCTGAAGAATCAGGTGAAACCCATCATAAGAACAGTTTCGCATTCGATAAGAAAAAACTATAAGTATCATGGCAATGTGTCCTATAGGAACGGTTTCAATCGAGAGACTATCTATTAGTTAAGCTTTAAACTTAAAAATTCTTTTAAAAAAGTTAAAAATTAAACCGTACAAATACCCAGTTCTAATCTTTAGTATTAAGATTAGAATTGAGTTTACTGATCCATATAGATTCTCTTGCCCTAAGATGGTAGTCGTTTAGGTATCCTTCCTCAAATGGGACAATGAAACGTCTCTAACTGAGTGTCCGTTCTCACTAAAATGTTTACCTATTGAGGTAGTACGAATGATACCTATTTGTGATGTGTGGCGATAGAATCTTTCTTTCCCCGGGATGCTAGTTTGTCCTGCATATTCGTCATCGCATTTTTTACATCTAATGTAGCAGAAACGGCAATACTTTCTCGAACAGACCGTAAAACCTCGATGTGCGGGATCAAATATGGTTTCGGGCGGCAATGTACCTAAAGGTCCGTAGTGATTCGAGTGAACAAGATAGCGGTGCCCCCTGACAATATTGGTATATTCGTGCCATTTATCAGTTTCATCATTACATATCCGTTTAACCCTATGCATCTAAATAGTTTATTTTACTCGTACTAATATTTTCTATTTTCTATTTCAAATTCACGTTAATTGAATTAAGCGAGCGAAGGAAACTCTCAAATACTTTTCTATCTCCGTACTATACGAATACGAAGTTCGTGACATTAACAGCTCCTTCAACAATGGGGACATTAGTGCAAAGTGACTCAATGTCTGTAGTCGCAAAATAGAAGTTTTTCAGACAGAGTATACTCCTCCGAATTGCCGCATTCAAATTCTCAATTTCGATTAGAAATTGTTGAGTGCTGTTTAACACTCGATAAAAATGACCTCAGTATTTTTGATCAATAAATAAAGGTGAACCACCTACAAAAGTTTCAACAACTTGACACAAGAATCGTGATGCTTTTTCCATACAATGGCGAATACCCGATACAATCGGCCTACCAGGACAACCCTTTTTGTGTATTTTTGGGAGAATAATGCCGATGTATCGGGACGGGATAAAATCTAACATTTTATATGACGCATGACTTTATTATAAAATTAATATTTTCTACATTTTTTAGAAAACAACAACCTTTTAAACACGCCTATAAAAAATATTTTAATTAAATTCAAGTACAATAATAAGAAGATACTTTTTAGTTATTTAATCTTTGATATTGAGCGCAGGTTTTAAGCTTATCTATCCAAAATGATTCTCGTGCTTTTCTATATTCATTATTCATGAAATTGCCCTCAAATGGTACAATCAATAAGTCGTTAATAGGGTGACCTACTTGACTAAAGTGTCTGCCTATGTTTATTGTACGGATTATAGTAATCTGAGATACGTGACGAAAAATGCGTTCTCTGGCGGATGTTTCCCTCGCACCTACGTATTCCTCTCCACATCGTCGGCAGAGTACATAATACCATATGTTTTTGGTGTCACAAGTTAACAATTGTTTAATCTCGATACTACACTCGGTTTCGGTGGAGAAGTTAATTGTGTCCTCACTTAAAGTACAAAACGGCAAATTTTCCTAGTATATTTTTTAAAGCCCTTTAGATTTCTTGCCGGGATGGGTTGGGCTAGGGTTGTTGCTAAATTCTTTAAAATGAAATCTGGGTGACCTGATTCGGCTCGTACATATTGGGATGTGTCCGTAGGTTTATTAAATAATTTAACGACGAACCGATTACTCACAAAATCTTTATATAAGTAAACGTCCAAACAGTTTATCTTATTATCTGAAAGATTTTCAATTTTGTATCTTCAAGTTTTGATTTATCTCATTCAATTTTTGTAAAAAGTATTCAAAATCTTTTTTCGCATCATACCAAAGCATAAAAACATCGTCAAGATAACGTAAAAACTTCAGTGGTAGCTTGTCAAGTTTCTTAAAAAATTTCAGTTCATTTAATAGAACAAAAAGATTTGCATACGGGGGTGCACACGGTGTGCCCATAGCGGTGCCAAACCTTTGGGAAAAATATTGTCCCCCGAAGTGGAAACATTATTACGTAAAACCAGTTTGAGTAACTGGACAAGAACACGTCTTGAAAGCGGCATATCCGCAAATTCTTTATTTGAAAATATAAATGCTGAAACTCTTGCAGCTCCTCCTTCAATCGGAATATTAGTGTAGAGAGATTCAATATCAGTCGCAGCTAGCCAAATTCTCCTTAAATCCAGTTTTTCGTTTTTTATCGCATTATTTATCGACTCGATTTCATTAATAAATTCTTGAGTTATGTTACCTTATAAAAGGCACATGAGTACTTGTCTTTAGCAATCCGTGATGAATAAGTGACAAACGGTTGCAAAATTTCGCACAGAAATTGAGATGCTTTTTCAGTGCAATGCCCTACTCCAGAGACGATAGGTCTACCCGGACAATTTCTCTTATGAACTTTCGGTAAAATATAGAAGTCAGGAAGTTTCGGTAGTACTCTATGGCGAACTTTACATGTAAATGTTTTTGGTATGCTACTATCCTTAATTAACTCATTCAGTTTGTTCCGAACTTCGTATATGTTATCCATAATGGGTTCCTGTCAGCTCTGGTATAGTTACGTGTATCACTTAGTAAATCAAACGCTTTTTTCTCATAAACTTCCTTAGACATAACTATTATGCCTTGTCCTTTGTCGGCTTGCTTAATCACAATATCCTTACGTTTCGACAGGTACACAAGAACTTTATATTGATCCCAACTCATGTTGGGATTGAATGCTTTGCTTGATTGAATAATAGCGTCCCGAATCAACATTTTGTTTAAGTCCCATTTCCGTTGTTTGTCAGCTATTTTCTAAATATCATCGTCCAACCCCTTACAAGCCCTCAAAGGATGCGAAGGAATAAACTTTAGACCATATTCCAATAAGTTAAGCTCATGCTCACTTAAGTTAATATGTGCAATCTTAAATACATGGTCCGAAATTCTAAATAGCTCATCCGAAATTGTACGTGAATCATGTCAATTAGTAGTAGATCGACTCCTATTAGGAGCCGTATCACTATCAAATGTCACGCTGTAATTCTTTTGAATATGAAACTTTCTATTGTAATTACTCCTACTTCTATCGTATTTATTTGTATTGCACCACATATGACGGCGAGTGAAACGTCGAGAAGCGGGTAACTGTACTTGTAAAGAGGTAGTCGGTCGGGTTAATTTTGATTAAATGGATAGATAGAGTCTGTGTTAGTATGTGAAGGATGGTCATTATCGTGAGACGAGTCATCCGTACGAGCTATTCGTTTCAATTCATCCATCATCGGATCGCACGAGGAGTCTGTTAAAGATGGTTCAGGTACCTTTTTAATTTTCTTACAAAATTCCTCGGAGTGTTTTCGTCCGTTGCAAAATGAGCAAATCACAAAACATCTCGACTGTATGTGACCAACCTTACCACATCCAAAACAAGATACTCTTGGACGATGTGGTTTCGCATGAAGAGAAACTTTTTGAGTATTATGTAGGTCGTTACTCCCCAATATATTTTGTATCGAAGATGTCACATCATCCGACGACTCATATTCCTTTCTTGTTTCTGAGGACTTATTTCTCGCATTTCTAGACGAAATACTTTGTTCCATAAGCTTTCAATAGTTTCTTTCAATTTTACACTTTCCTCTCTTTCCACATCCATCATTTCCCGTTCCTTTCTCATTTCACACAACTTATCTCGTAATAATTCACATTTCGCTTCGGCTTCCGCAATCGTTCGTTCGATAGCTTGTGCCTCGCATTTCGATAGATCTTTACTAGCGTTTTGAATAATATCTAACCATTGTTGCCTAAGTTTCGGATCATTAGCATCAAAATTTTGTTTTGGTACATCGATTTGGAGTGACTTTGGAAAAAGATTATTTTCACGATAGTATACATTTAGTGCTAAGTTATTTCTAAACCGATAATATTGCCTATATTCGTTATGGTATTTTCCTATCACGTTCTCCTCTTCTTCGACAGCCGTAAACGCTGTTTGAGTAACCATATGTCGACTTTTACCGTTGCATATCCTGCAATAATCCTCTTGCCGATGGTTCAATTCACAATTCTCTCGTTTACATAGTTTATTATTATGTACTCGGGCTTTACAGTCCATCGTTAACCACCATTCTTTATATAATCTAAAACCTTCAATGTTTTCGTCTAATCCATCTTGTTCAATGGTTGATGTCTCAAAGGTTAAGTCCGTTTGGACCTCCGAATCAATCCACCGACGTGAGGAGAGAAGAGAAGCACATATACTAATCGGAGATATACGAACTGTAGTAGTTGTAGTTACACTATTAGAGTTATTTCTGACTGTTTCATCAGTAATACAACCAGTTCGTATATGAAAGGAAGTTGAAGTCATATTATTAGTGTTTACTGATGTAGAGGGACGAATTATCTCTATTCTATCCCTCAGTGAGGGCGTCAACCGTGGAGGAACTGTCACCAGTTCCACATTATTATTAACCGAGGTCAATGTTAAAAGTTGATCATGAGCCGGTGTATTCTCCTCCTCATCTAAAAAGCTCAGTTGTGAAGAATTCGGTGAAAACGACTCCATATTAGGTGTGTTTGTAACTAAAGAGCCTTCTGAATTGTTATATTTTGCTAATTCATCCGCATAGGTAGCACTCATATGTGATTGCAATGATCGATGAAAATTTTCTGTTACAAAACTCAGCTGCATCTTATTTAACCATGATGGTGAATAAGTAATGGCTTCTTCATTCAACAATATTAGTAATTTATGAATTGTATCATTCTCAGTTCTCATACCAATACCCGCCGAGAATTTATCAAACGTATCAGGTGATATTTTATTCAATTCACTCAGAAAACTGCCCCAATTTTGGTGTACATATGTCTGGGTATACATATAGTGTGATATATTTAGTGTGGGTGAGGGTGAGTGTGGGTGTGACGGACGCACAGTGGGCATTTTCTCATAGGGCAGGCGGCGTTTTTACCCCTTTAACGTTTTTTGCCTCCCAAAACATTTTTTTATAGGTTTTCGACTATGCTGAGTCTAATGGCAATGTCAGAAATTCAAAACGTCCTGTCGGTTTTCCAGAAAACTTCTGAAAAACCAGGCTTTCACACGAAATTTCTTTCCAGCTGCACTAAACAAACTTTTCTAGGGTAATCAAGTGCGCTGATTCCGAATATGATGGTCTCTCATCGATGGCATGTCTTTATGGATCCGTT
>CAJNOQ010006123.1:0-14103 GCA_905250885.1 Didymodactylos carnosus
TATCGGAATGTCGGACGAAGCATTAGCTCGTTTACCATCACGTGATAATATTAAACGCTCAACTTGTGCTCAAGTGCTCAACTTTCTCGTGCTCAAGTTTCCTCCTGCTCAACTTTCCTCGTGCCCATATTTCCTAGTGCTCATCTTTCCGTGCTCATGTTTCCGGTTTCCACTATAGATTAATAACGACTGGTCAATTATTCCTCCACGAATGTATTTTTATTAACAGTAGTATACTCGTATAACGTTTCCAAATGAAACAATGTTCGTTTTAATTGACCTCGGATATGATTCATTCAGGTTAAATTTGATTATATGTATACAAAATACATATGTTAGCATTCATTACATTTTCTTCAATAGCAAAGAAGTTTGTACGAATATTGTTTAAATTTATTCAAATAAATACTGTTTTTGTTAAAATTATTTAAATTCCATGACGTTTATCATATGATCTAATTTTCTTGATATTGATTGATTCGATTATTAAATTGAACTGTTAATTGTTCTCTATCAATTATTCATTTAAAGAATTAGAGTCCTCGTTTAATTTTTATTAATATTCAATGATAAGTATAGGACATAATCAAATAGCTATTCTCAAATTCCTCATAAATTGTATCATCCCTAATTACACACTGATAGGCTACTAGACTAACAGCTAACTAAAAGCTTTTTTTAATCCGATTATTCTGGAATAAAATCGAATAGTGTGAAACAAATCGAACTGTTAACATCATTAAGCATTAAACCATACACAAAGGCAATTCTACGCTTTTCCTTCAGTAGCCGTTAAATCATGTCAGTTTTTTATTCGAACCCGGTACTGAAAACAAATAACTATAAAAGGAAATGCTTTTTTATATGAGAGATGGCAACTTAGAAAAAAGTTGTGCATTCGAGGTACTGACTTTTATTAGCAAAAAAAACTCATTTGCCATTTGGGCTGCTACCGACGATGTGTTATCGAAATTGAATTATACAGGTGTACTTACATGATGGTAGTGGATGAGGCAGAAAAGTACGCGTGTAACAAAAGATGTTTTAGTGGTATCTGCTACTGATAGTAAACTTATATAGTTTTCCCTTTCTAGAACTGTCTTTAGTTTTGTCCATTATGTTTAATGTTCACTGTGGTAAACATTCAAACAAAGACAATTGCCTGTGAGAATTATTGACGATAATCTATAGTTTTGAAAACCAATTCGAAGTGTAGAATACGTATAAACCGTGATTTAAAAATCTCTCACTTTTTTGCTATTTTAAAATATCTAAAAGGTTTTCGTGTGACATGGTAAACCCTCAAATGTTTTTGAGAACATAGTGTAGTCGTATTTTAGAAAACGAAAATTAGTTTTTCGACAAAAATGAGAAACGTTTAGAAAGTATCTGTATGATTCAAATGGTTATACCTTTTTTGAGATTTTTTTAAATGCCTTTGTTTTCAGAAAGTAGGGGGGATTATTGAAAACCACTGATTTTTGTTTAAAATATTGATTTTATCTGGATCTCCTACTCCTCTATCTAGAAGCCTCTTTCGGCATTCCGTTTTCTATTGATCGAACGACATCCTGAATATTGAGAGATGCACTGTCTGTTAACCTATCTGTTTTTATAGTCTCTAAGAACTTTCTAAAATTGGAAACCGTTTTTCTGTCTCAATCACTCTAGAAGTTGATCTATCTCCTTAACATCGAATCAGTTAAACTGTAAATCAACTTATTTAGCCGACTAAAAAAAGTGATCTCAGTGGAATTTCTTGATCTTGATGATTGTTCAATCGCGGTTTTGCTCTGCGCTCTTGTTTACAATTTAAGTGAGAAAACTTTGTGCTCTTAGAACATTGATTGTCAAAAGTGAATTATCTAGCATCTTTAAAATACGTTAACATTTAGAAATAACAAATCGTTGTAGAATAATTCAAAAAATAAAATCGAAATTAAAATCATCGAAGATTTTTAATGGTTGCGTATTCTACACTTTTTATCCTTAACAAGACAACGACAAATTCGAACGTTATATATATTATCATCAATAACAACACAAGTTTATCGCAAACAGAAATTGAAATATACGAGTATCGATCTCTATTGCCAAATTCACAGATGAGTTTAACTCTCATCGATTTAATCATTGCATGTTTAACAGGAAGAGAAAAACCACTGAAAACTCTTCGTCTACATGCACCAAAGAGTCATTTTCTAACAAGTCTATTTGAACAATTAAAATCACAATTTAAATACCATTCAAAAACGACGGTGACAACAGAAAATTATCCTAACTTTGGTAAGCATCGTACCATACTCTGATCTTAATAAATCCATAATGATCTTTTGAAAAGTTGTTTAGACTATTTGCTTTAGAATTCACAATTCAGGCTTATTTAGCATGTTTACAATTATGTTCATTTGATTGAATTATGTTAAAAACTATTTCTTTCTATGTTCTTTAGTGAAAAGTTCTCGATTTGAACATTGTTGGGATTCTGATATTGAACTGAAAACATTTGAACTCATTCAACATGAAAAATTAAAACATTTAGAATTGACGGGGATAAAATTAGACAATGGGCCATTATATTATTTAAATGGAGCATTGAAACTCGAACCACAATCGACATTATCAGCTGTGAAACCAATGGATTGTTTAGCATTTGAATTTACGTATGATTCGATTTCAGGTACCGGTGATGTTATCGATCAACAGCTATTTGATTCAATCAGATATCATTGAGAGATAGACTGATTCGTTTGCATATGCCATGGAATATCACATACACATCATCGATCAAATATCGATCACGATCATTAACAGCGCTACCAAGAACACCAGCAGGTAAGGCTGTACTCCATTTTCACTTATTCACATTGGACTTTTCATGTTATCAGAAAGATGATGTAAAATGTTTTTTCTTGATAGCTTCTTCACATATGATACCAGATTATTTATTTTGAGTAACTATGATTGATCTTCTATGTATAGCACATCGCCTAAGCTACAACTTTCCTACCGAAAGTTTTTCCATCAGAGTCTTAGTTGAGCTAGGGTTTTCGTTTCTTTCGACAGGACTCAAACTCGCGGTCTATTTTTGGTGATTCCGTCACGGGCATATATTTCAACCATAAATTTGTAAGGGATAGAATTTAACTAAAATTTTAGGATATGTAGAACACTTCGACTTAAATGTCTTCTCAAAATGTCAGCTTTATCCGATCTCATTTCGTTGAGATATCGAAGATACAAAGTGAAAAAACGTGATTCCGTCACCATTGGACAGGCCGATTAACTATCACCGACTCATCCGTTTGGGCTGATTTTTTTTGAACTACCTGAGCACTTGATCATCTCTTGGTGAAAGTTTCAAGTGAAACGAATGTGTCCTTGTTGAGATATAAGTTTGGCCAAAATAGCACAATCGGTGATCATTTTCCATTGGAGCTCTCAGTAAAAATGAAATATCTCGGAAAGGGAACAATATTTTCTCAATCGACTTGCGTGGATATTCATCAGACTGTTGCCTCTACAACATATATAAAAACCAGTACAATCGGCGACCATCGATTAAGCAGGGTCGTTTGTGGCTTACATGGAATGGCTGATAAGACAAAAATGCGGTTGTAAATCAGGAGGCAGGTAACACGACGGAATACGATCGTATACGGTCGTATACGACCATGGTAACTCGACTTGGATCGAAGTCTGAAAATTACAGCATATAACAAAAACGCTATATATATAGTATCACTCAAGACCAAAGAATGTTGACTCAACTCTAATTTGAGTCAACGTTCGTTCAAAAAAAGAGAGAATGGCAACGTAGCTGTCATAACATTTTTTGACTCAACTCTCTTTGAATTAACATTCTTTCATGACAACAAAAAGGAATGATAACGTAGCTGTCATGGCAAATAGAATACATCTTGCCTGCTCGAAAAATGCCTGTCGCTTGAAATGCAGACAAAATCTTGAATGCCTGTATAATGCATCAGATGGATACAGTGAATCAAGCTTGCCCGAATGGTAAAAATGGACTGTTCTTGAGTACTACTTCGCCAATATCCGATTTCGGCAATATCCGATTTAGACTAAATGAAAAACAGATAAAAAGCGTTTAATTTCAATAGATTCGCTCATGCCAACAACATACCTTATGGGTAATTCTTTCGGTACTGTCCCACACTTTGTATGAAGATTTGCCGCAAAAATCGCGACATATCTCATTTGAAAGAACATTTAATTCTGAGTAAGAATGACTCATTTAAAAAATTTTAAAATATCGGCATGGGTTCTGGAGAGGCCCGACATTTGAGGATTTTATAGGTTCTAAGACGCAATTCATACCTAATTATCTCAGAAATGACAAAAGCAACAAAGCTGAACGCTTTAGGATATAGACTAGAGACAACAAGGAATAAAATGGCTCAAAAATAATATGTGTATCGGATTCGAAAGCGGCAAAATAGAAAGAAAATAGAATAGAGCTCAGAACTTGAAAACCAATGATATAATCTTCTCTAGAACTATATCATTTCATTGACTGCCAACACCGCGTATACACTGAAAGTGGAGAATAAACTTCTAACATTGAAATATACTATATTCGGGTGAAGAGAGATTAAATTCTGCTAGTAATTGCTAAATTCTGATGATCACAAACTGAAGCTGCATAACTTCTGCCACTATGAAATAATGAAACTCGGTTGCTGCTCACTAAATTCAAACATGGAAATATACTAGATTCGGGTGAAAAGAGACTAAATCCTGCTGCTTCTCACTCTGACATTCAAATAAAGACATTCCGTTTAATAGGGATTAAGCTCTGCTAAGAATTGCTAAGTTCTGATGACCACACATCAACGTTATTTTCACAGTGTCAGAATCTATGGCTATCGATGTGTGGTCATCGAAATTTAGCAATTACTAGCAGAATTTAGTCTCTCGTCACTAGAATTTACTTGATTTTAGTGTCAGAGTTTAGTGAGAAGTAGCAGAATTACCTCATTATACGCTCACTATTGAATTTAATGTTGTTCTCACTAAATTCTGACATTGAAATATACTGAATTTCAAGTGTATACTAAATATACCAGATTTCTGAATAGGATCCTTAAACATTCCGTATACCTGCAATTTGAAAAAATAGTATCTGACGCCTCTGAATTAAGATCTATTAGTATTAAATCTTTGAACATTTTCTCGAAAATTACTTTCGTATTGAAATGAACGATGAGCGATTTTTTGCTGTCCAGTGAAGTTTCTCCTTCGTCATGAAGATTTAAAAGATTATCCATGAAAATTCTCGTTCTTCACTCAACTTTGACTCAGATTGATTCTGATAGCTATAGTAATGTGTTTAGTGATATTCCACAAGTATTGTATGTTTTTATTAAAAAATAATTAAATGAAATGAGAGAGGTACATAATGCATCGTCATCGATGTATAGTCGTATTAAAGATATAAAGAAAAGAAAAAAACAAGCAATAAACGTCAAAATTGCTTCAGCGGCTAAAAACAAAATTTAGCCAATGTACAAAAAAAAAAGATAAAACTGTATAAGTAGTTAAAAGAACAACAATAGAGAAAAAGCATAAAAAAAGGGAAGAGAGAAAGAAACTTATTAGAATCATTTATTTATTTATTTATTTATCGTATTATAGAATCGACACAAAACAAAAAAAAAACAATTTATATTTATGGATACATAACTGAAATAAAAGAAATATAAAAAAAAATGAAATTGCTCGTCGTTTATTTTCTAAAAAAACTTTGTAAATTTATAGAAATAGAAGACGATAGTTGCTTCTATACGCGTGCTAGTGAATTTTATTTTTTTGAATATGTGTGAGTGTGAAATAAAAAAAATTTGGAAAAGAAGCAACAAAAAAGATAAGAAAAGAAAGAATATGTATGAGCTCATAATTATTATTATTATTATTTAATCATATAAGATAGAAAAAAAAGCATGATTTAATTCTATTTATCCAATCGACTAGTCTAAACGGTATACATGTATAAAAAATGATAATCATGAAATGTTCTTCACTTCTTTTTTCATATTGCACAGACAAACAAAAACAAAAAACAAAAAATTTTGGTTCATTGTGAATTTATTCTGTTGTCTGCTCGATGTTTATCCTGTTAATTTAACTCTTTGGTTTTTACAAATTCTGAACAATCTGTTCTCTATTTAAATTGCCTACTGTTTTTAGAAGAAAACCATACAAAAGAAAGCGAGAAAATTGTACAACAGAAAAAAGAAAATTGTTCTCTTGCATAATCCAAAAAATTCCATCTATTATGATGATGATGATAATGTGGAAATCTGTTCTAAACTGTTGTGGGTTCGCATATCCTCCATTTAGAAAAGCAGAGAAATAAGAATAAAACATAAATCATTCAAAAGAAAAAACAGAGCAAGAGAAAGAAAAATTCATTCTTCGCTGACAAGAATCTGACAAAATCTAGCTTATTTATTATTATTTTTATTTTTTTTTAGTATTTAAAACATTCTATAGACGTTCAATGTTGATGCTGTTGTTGTCGACTATGATTGAATGCACTCGTATTGGTCATTTCATTCAAATTTGAACGCTGATGTCTATCGCTATCAGATAATGGAGAATCACCTGAGTCCTCGTCTTCACTGTACATCCTTTAAAAAATAAAATTCAAATATTTTAATTATGATTCAGCTATTAGTTTTTTTTATACCTACCCTTGATTATCAAGAGGACCACGTTTTTTTGCTGCATTTTTTTGTTTAACCATTTTAACGGATGTTCTATTTCGAAATCCTTGTTGATTTGTTCGATTCTGTTGTGAAGTAAATGGTTGAGGAGTCGAAGAAGATGAATAATAATTTGTTGGACTACTACCGTAATCAGCAACAATACCAGACGAGGAAAGTGATTGTGATTGAATGGGTGTGGTTGTTGGATTATTAACGACGAGCAAATCAGTTAAGGATGTTCTTAATGAGTGTGGTTGCCACAATGATTGATCACTATTGTCGTTGTTGTTATTGTTATTATTCATATTCTGTGATTCATCAATAAATGATGATGAACGTAAATCACTTTGTGAATATGAATGTCGATCATCATCGTTATTCTGATGATGACGTCGACGTTGTTTTTGTGAATGAAGATGATAAGGTGAATCATTTGAAGATGATGCTAGATGATGTGATGGACTAATTAAATGTTGAATCGTAGAATTTGTTGAATGTGTATGTGGAATACCTGCTGATGATGCATGAACTAATTGAACAATACTATCTCCTCCATTAGTCTGAGCATCATGTTCATTTGGTATATGTTGAAAACCGGTCGATGAATATCGTTTGTATCCACTTCCATCAGGACTATTTGTAAATGTGTTTGAATTGTTAGATCGTCTTACAGCTAAATTATCATCAAAACGATTTAATACATCTGATCGTCGAGAGTCTGTCGACCGTTCTTTACCTGATTTATTAAAATTATATTTAGGTGTTTGAATTTGAGACGTTGGTGATGTCAATGTATCATCATTATCATTCGTCGTTGTTGGTTCTAACTGATTGAATGAATAATAATCTCTTGCATTGGTTTTATCTAATTTGTCATTATTAATATCGAGATTATTATAGAGTGCATCTATTTGAGCGATAGCATCATTAAATCCAGGTGTTGTATTAACAGGTGTTGAAGATGATGTTGTTCCGTTTCCATTACGGAATTGATTTAATATTTGATTTATTTTTTCAACATTGTCGTGTTTCGACCGATAGTATGCTGGAAGACGATTTGTTGAATGTCCATTACTATCACCACCCGATGCCGTCGTGTTTTTTGTGTTATAACGACGAATATGAGTTTGCTGTTGTCCTTGTTGTTGAAGATTTGAAGATGATGAGGGTGGATTATTCGATGCGCCTGATTGTTCATCACTCGAATAGTTTGTGTTTACACCTTGAGAACGCAGTTCATCCGATGAAAAATAGCCACTTGAACGATTTAGCGAACGATCAGATGAATGAAAATCACTGTTTATTATGACCGTATTTCCTGGACGAGCAGTCACATTTTGAATCGATACTCGACCATCCTTACTGGTTGTCACTATTGCACGCGTTGCCTGGTTCAACTCGATGACAGTTGGTCTTTCAGGTTGTTGTGGAGGACGTTTTTCAATTTCAATTTCGAATTCAATATTATTACCAAATAAATTTCCTAAACTAGCTGTACGATGTTGACTATGTAATGAATGTGGACGAAGATTGGAAGATGATGTAGGATACTGTTGTTGTTGCTGTAATTGGTCGTGCATGGCTGAATGGTAAGATAATGAGCGTGTTGGGGGTACTGGAGGAGTTACATGCCTATATCCATCTGTATTATCATACGGATCTAAACATATAAACTTATTCTTAATATGATGCCTATTGACTATATACTATTAAAGACGTTTTGAAAAAATTTGAATTAAAAGAGAGTGCCGTAGATTTTTACTAAAAACTGTCACTATTTATTGTATGTTTAAGCCAAAAGGTAGAAAGTTGATCAAAACAGAATTTAAAAACTTTGACCGCTAGAAGATTATTGTCTGTTTCTGGAAAAAATGTCAAGAAATATTCTTTAACTTCATTATGTTAGTTCAGTAAGATAACTGAATTTGGAAAAAGTAAAAAACAAATCAATAAGAGAATTTGTTCTGTCAATAGTAATTCTAGAAATCGTAAGGCATACATCCGTTAGATCGTAAGAATATGTTTTATGCTTCCCTCTCACTCAGTCTTTAGAGATCGTATTTTTGTTGTTTCCTACCGATTCTTGAGCGTCTTCCTTTAACAGCTGGTTCTCCGGATATGATTGATGAATCGGTTTCTTGATCAACATAAACGGATGGAAGATATTTTAAATCCCGTTTTGCATCATTCTGATGTAACGTTTGTAATCGTTCATATGTTTTACGATTTTGCTGCTCAGCTGTTGGTATGTAACTTGTTGCTACCAATTGCTGCTGTTGAAGATATTTTGATGATGTCTGTTGTTGTTCAGCCTCTTGTTTTGCTCTTATGTGTAATTCCGGTTCGCTCATTGATGTTTGTCTAACACTTGGACGCAGGGTGGAAGAATAACCATTACGATCAATTTGTGTCAATGGACTAGTGGATGATTCACGCGCAACAGTCGTAGATGGTCTAGGAGTCTGTTGCTGATTCATTTCTGGTACTCGAACAATGGCAATAATTTCATTACTATCATATTTACCGAATGTAACTTGACTATCCGGTGAGAGGCTTGTTACTTGCATTGTACGTGGACCAGCACTACAAGTTCGAATGGAGGAACGTTGTGGATGATGACGTTGATGTTCGGACGTTGTTGCTGTTATTAAACTATCATGAGAACGATCGCGCTGAATGGGTTTGAACCATGTTTCTTCAATTCTCACTGGTTCTTCTTGTTGTGGTGATGAGTGTTTTTGAGCAATTTGTGATGACTGCGATGGTGGACGTCTTCCTGTTTCATATGTAACAGTGTCGGAAGGCGATGAACTAAAACGATGCGCACCACTTTCTTTATAAGATTGATGAATTTCAGTTGTGATTGGTCTTGATGAGATGTATGTTTCAGAAGTTTGTGTGTGGGGAATACGATCTAAAACACAGAAAACAAGTAATTCTACAGGATCTTGAAATGGAATTTGAAGCGTTCTCACGACAATCTACTTACCCGTTTTTGATTGATCCGTATAATATTGTGGTTTTTCGTTGAGTAAAACTCTTCTTGATGTTTTTAGTGCTTCATCCGAAGAACTATCTGGTGTTCGTGTTGTGATATTGGTTGTGGTTATTTTACTAGTTTTTGGTGCGCCTTTTGGTGCCGGTTCAGTTTTTGTTGATTCTTTTATTTCTCTCGTTCGATTCATTTCAAATTGAACATGTGTCTCGGTTTCAATTGTTTCAATTTCATTTAGTATAAGAGGTTTTGCACGAGATTGCGTTGTTATCGGTACTTGTTTTGTCGGGATACGTGCAGTTGTAGTTGTCGTTGTACCACCTGAACGATAATTGGCTAAATTATCATAATCGGACAATGTGCCAGGAGTTGTATTCGTGTCTGTATGAAAGGTGCCCGTTAAATGACGTCGAACATTTCGTTGTTGTTCGTCGGCAATACGCGGTAGTTGTTTTGGTTGTAAAATCTCAGTTTCATATTTATAAGTAGATTTTGATAGAGGTTCATCAACTTGAGTTTGGTATTGATGTTGACGCTTTTGATCATATTCAGAACTTGTCAAATCTGTATCTGACGTATGATATCGACGCGACCTTGAACTAGCTGATGTCTGATCAACATAGATTCCACTGTCTCTAATGTTAGCAGCATTGTCATCTAAAAATTGAGATGATGTATTCATCCATGATGGTCGACCGATACTTGTCGCTGTTGAATAGTCAAATATACCACTATCGGAGCTAGTTGGTTTCAAATGTGATTTTGTTGGCATTTGCGAGTCGGATACATGCGGTGATAATTCAATCAATAATCCTTTTCCTTTACTGATGGGGACATGGGATAATAGATTTTCCATATTTGTTTCATTAAATGTTGTCGCGTGTCCCGGTGTACTACTAGAAAAATCTCTTAGACGATTTCTGGAACGTCGTCTTTGTCTCACGGATGGTGTCATTTCGGTAACAGTTGTCGTTTCTTCCTGTTCTTTTTCACTTAATTCATCCTCAGATTCATTTCCATCCGGTTTTTTATACAAATTAAAATCATCTTTTGGTTTTGGTGTACTCTGATAGATTGGAGGTGAAGATGGACCACCCACAGATAAATCCGAATCAATTGACGATACCATACCGGTTTGTGCATTATAGCCTGATGGTCGTTTTTCTTTTATTGTTATATCAATTGATGTATGCGGTGTGGTCGGTTTTGTCATTGAGGATTCTAACGCTGATTTAACAGCATCGAATCCTGAACGACCGAGACGATCGGTTGATTGAACACGTGTCGTTGACTTTGATGATATTGTGGGAATATCTTTTGGTGATGGTGAAAGAGGTGGAGGAATGACAGTACCGCTGACTGTGTCTTCTAATCGTCGACGAAAATCAGCTGTATCATACGGCCGTTGGACATCAGTTAGTGTACGATCAGCCGTCCATCCCTGTGTGGGACGTTTTTCCATATCTGTTTCGTAAATTTGTCGACGTTTATCGATTGATTCTCTATCGATCGTTTGTTTTGTTAACGAGATGCCTCGTTGAGTTGATTGTTGTTGATCACCAGTTTCAAAACGTGATATACGATCGGTGATTCTAGCTGCTGGTGCGGTATGTATTTCCGTAATGCGACGTTCATTGTCACCGACACTTCTTCTTGTTAATGCCGATTGTTCAGTATATTCACTGACCTAATCAAAATGAACAAAAATGTATTTTTCTCTCTCTGATCTATATATTACACTAAGTACATCTTACTTTACTTATCATTTCAATATGACTTTACTTTTGACTTCGTTAAACGTAGAATCTAACCTACTCTCTCTCTCTCTCTCTTGTCCTTTGTACGCTATTTTTCATCTTGATCGATACATATACACGTTCACACGGATCGACTCACTTCATATTGAATGAATGAGAGAAAAAAAAATGAATGAAGAACTCTTATTAGTAATAAATGAACATAAACATAACATTTTTTTGATTAAAATTGTCTTTCTCTAGGTAAATACATCACACATATTATACTATGTATTCTTTTCATGATATATAGTTGCCCAATATACTCTCTCACTTACTCTCGCTTTCTTTATCACTCTACGTTTTTCCAATACAAAGGTTAATTGTTACCACACGTCGTTTATAACGGATTTCTAATAAATAACAAGTCTGTTGAGCTTTTTCAGTAACGTTCAATAATCACCTATTAATAAAAACGAATAACCTGCTGTAGTGTACATGATGGACATATACAATACATGTCTAAAATTTTTTCCGCACATTTGAATATCTGCCTAATTCTAGTAACAAGTTCTCGTCATTTGGATTTAACAGAGAACGTGTAAGTAAAGTAATTTTTTATTCTCTATTTAGGCCACTGAAGTAAAGATTTTAGTGAAAAACTTAAAAGATATGAATAATTTAAGTTAATATGGCGAGAGAGTGAGAGAGCTCAGACACAGCAAACAAATTATTCTTTGTGTGTGTCATTCTTTAAAAGATTTTATTCAGCTTATCCCTTTTGTTAACGAAACAAAAGTGAAACATATATTAGATAAATTGTTTTTCTTTCTCTTATTCTCGTCTCTCTTTTGGATCAACACTATCGACTACTTGACAATAGCAATAGATGATGTAACATAGAAAATATAATAAAATGTATGTGACTTTTTTTAGTAAGTGTCAACAATTTATATTTGACACTTGTATGAATATGTGATTGCTACTATATAACCAAACCTCTATAGAAACTCAAATCCTTGAACTGTAGAAGTTCATTACAAGTGCTATTATTAGCAGGATTCACTAGACCTTTTGTTGAAACATAAAAAAAATTTCTAGAATTTCGATCGATTTCACAATTAGAAAGTATAGGCTTCTTCTTTACTGACTCATAGGTCAAAAGAAGGGTAGAAACTAGAGATCAGCCATACTGAGCAAAGATTGGAAATTTGACTGAGTGAAATAGTAATCAATGAGAGTTAAAACAGTTACAAAACTTTAAGCAAATATTCAGAAGGTTTTTAAATACTAAACAGATGACGGGAAAACGACTACAGTTAATTTTACACTTGGTTAGTAATTAACTGACTTCTTACACTATATACTATATAGTGTGATAATTGTTGATTAATTACCATATCAGACAATATATACGTGTACTATATACGCTATATTGTAAACACTGTTAACAAACATACAACTATTAATTATTTTATAGAGAAAAGTAACTAAGTTCTTGAAAAAATATGCTCATCAGATTATTCATATAAAAATCAGAATAATCTTTTCTTCTAATCTGTACGATTAGGTAGTACTGATAACGAGTGGCTGGCTCATGCGAAAAATACATAGGTTTTTTGTATAAGAAGTAATAACTTTCCTTTGTTCACTCAGTCAACTTAATTAATCAATAAAATACATACGAATCTTGTTAGTGGCGTTACATTAAACTGAAATGTCCACATTTACACTGTTCACGAGTCTGTATGTTTCAATAATGTTGTGAATAACTAAGACAATTCTATTTTCATTTATGATGATGGTTCAAAACATAACGACGACAAAAGAAATTGTTTTCAATTATATTATTGACCGAAAGATTTTTGATTTATTTGTCTCAATAACTGGTTTATAGACAATCTCTCTCTTTCTCTATGATGTTTTTAGTATATGTAAACTAAGGAGATGGAGAGATGATTTAATGAAACTAATCTTTTTTCTAAATTGATTCAAGCGATAAAGATTTAGGTTAAGTTAAGTAGTAAAAACTATTTAGAAATGCATCTGAAAGCGCATATGTGTGTGTGTGTGTATGTATTGACCTTGAGACTAACCTTGTTCATAATGTTTAACGAAATAACTATGGGTGATTCCATAAATTCATCGTACGGACGATTACGAGCACTTTCATCGCGTTAGCTATGAACGTCTATTTAAATGAGAGACTAACTCATGTATGAGATTAGCAAATATCATGTTGTAATCGTTAGAAAATATTGTCTCATAGGAAATCCTGCTGCGACATTTTTTCCGATTTTCGCAGCATAGTTTCAACGTTCAGTTTTACTTCTCTTATAGAAAATTTGACTATACTCGGACCACGAAAGCGAAAATGTCGCAACAGATTCTCCTATGATATAATATTTCCTAACGATTACAATATGATATTTGCTAATCTCATACATGAGTCTCTCATTTAAATACACTGACGCGCGATGAAAGTGATTGTAAACATGCTACGATTCTATGGAATTATCCTTATTCACCTTTAAGAACTGACGATCTGCAAGTGTAACACTTTCGTTACCTTTACATTGATTCTGCCGAAGTTTTTTTAGCATTATGAGGCATGGAAAGATCTTATCTAAACACAAGCGAA